>JAPVLO010001278.1:0-203343 GCA_027257055.1 Cephalopachus bancanus | reverse complement strand
GCGCAAATCAAAAGTGAACACACCAATCTCAAGCACTCCTGTCCCCCCGACATCACCGCGGACCTAATTGAGAACTAATTATGCAAGGTCTGTGGACTTCGTTTTCTACATCATGCCCTCTTCTCATTGAACAATGTCTCAAGCCTAGGAAAAACCGGTCACGCCCAGCCCTTCCCTCGCAACTGTGCATATAAACCACTTGCAGTACTAAGTCGGGGCTCTCGATCCTGTACCGCTGTGACGGTTACATATGGGAGCCCAGACTCGAGCCTGAATAAAGACCCTCATGTGTTTGCATCAGAGTTGGCTCTTTGGTGGTCTCTCGGATTTAGGACTTTGGGGTCCAACAAGTTGTACCCTTGCCTGTCCTTGTCTCCCCCAAAATCAGATGTTCTATCTCTGTAATTCCTCGGTTTGCCTATAAAAAAACACCCTGAAAATTTCACTCAGGGTTGAGAGATTTTGGTGGAAAAAGCCCCTTCTTGACCGCTGGCTTATAAAGGACTCATAATTTGACCTTTTGCTGTGCAGACAATCTATGTTTTCATGACTCAATTATAACACTTTGTGTTCTGCAAGAACAGTGTGGGGCACAGAAACCTCCCTTCCATTATGACTTCAGTGATGCTACTCATTTTCCCTATCTCAAAGCCAGTCACAGACACTGCAATTTTCCATTTTATATCTCAGAAAAAAGTATGAATAGCCAGGTGTGGTGGCTCACATCTAGAATTCCAGTACTTAGGGAGGCTGAGGTGAAAGGATTGCCTGAACCCACAGGTCTAAGACCAGTCTAGGCATCTTGTCAAGACCTCATCTCTGCAATAAATCAAATAATTAGCCAGGCATGGTGGCATGTTCCTGTAGTTCCAGCTACTTGGAAGGGTGAGGTGGAAGAATCACCTGAGGTCAGCAGGTTGATGCTATGATGACCGTGAGCATGCCACTGCATTTGTCTGGGTGCAGAGTGACACTACAACTGAACAAAACAATTGTATGAATACTTTTGTCTCCAGTGGTCATAACAAGACACTTGTGAAACAAACATTTTCTTTTCCCTGATCCCTCAAGTCTGACCCATCCACAACTTGAGCCAACACACACCTCTCTTTATGCTCATCCTAAAAACAAGCTGTCATTGGGTATAACACTCTTGGAACTGGAATCTGCTGGTGTCACCCTCTATCCTTCCCTCCCACTCCCACCCCCTTTCTGATCTTATTTTCGCCCATGGAAAAAAGCCTTTTTCTGCCTAAACATTGAGAGGCTTGCAGGTTCTCAACCTGGTGCTTTCACACTGTTGCAATATTTTATCATAAAGTTATTTTAACCCAAACTCAGATTAATTTTATTTGACAATATCTAGAAACAGCCACAGAAAAGTAACAAAAATATCTTCTGAAAAAAAGTCACACCCTCCATTTACATCCCAACCCTGGGCATAACTCCTCGTGGTCCCACTAATTTCTGCAGCTCTGCAAGCTTTTCTCACTATCATGGGCTCCTTCCATGACTGCTGTAAGCAGACAGGTACTCCTACAGGGGAGACTCCCCTAAAAGCACTACCTGGACCTTTTGTAGGATATGAACTAACCACTGCTTGGCATCTCTGGCCTATGTGTCTGCTTCCTGATTAACGTTTGAAAGGATGTAAGATGGAATCAATATAGCCAAAGAGCAGCCATTTTCCATTTTCTATCTCCAAAAAAAAAAGAATAGGCGGGTGTGGTGGCTCACACCTAGAATCCCAGTACCTAGGGAGGCTGAGGTGAGAGGATTGCCTGAGCCCACAGGTCCGAGACATTTCTAGTTCTGTCATGTTTTCTTAGCAAAATTATCTAGATAGCCCTCTAATAATTAGTCAAGGACAGAACCAGTATCTAAGAGGTAGCTATTGCTAATTGTCTTACATCGGCTCACAAAAGCTTTTTTTGTATTAATTAGCTTTTTGTATTGTGAGTATTTGACTCTGGCCATAATAAACAAGTGAACCTCATAAGCCCTTCTTGACCTTCCTGAAAGATTCTATCACCATGGTAGTAGTCATGTGACTAACCCACCCGTCTGCCTGCCCTTTATCACCTCACTTGAACTGCCCCCATCAAAGGGGAAGGCTTTAAAAAAGCATAAAATGTTGACCTACTTGGAAGGCTGACTCAGAAGGATCACCAGAGCCCAGCAGGTCAAAGCTGTCATTGCCATGAGTGTGAAACTGCACTCCAGCTTGGGCGAAGAAGCGAGACTCCAACTCAAAAAATAAGTAAATAAATAAAATAATAATTTAAAAAATAAATAACTAAGCCAGGCTTGGTGGCTCAGCCTGTAAACCTGCACCTTTGGGAGGCTGAGATGAGTGGATTGCCTGAGCCCGCGGGTTCAAGACCCACCTGGGCAGCGAGACCTCATCTCTACAATAAATAAAAAAATCAGCCGGGCGTGGTGGCCCATGCCTGTAATTCCCACTACTCAGAAGGCTGATGCGGAAGGATTGCCAGAGCCCAGCAGGCGAGGCTGCAGTGGCCGGAGCGGCCACTGCACTCCAGTCTGGGCGACCGAGTGAGACTGCAACTCAAAATAAATAAATAAATAAATAAAAAATAAATAAATAAAATATTGACCTGAAGCACCATTTGCCATTGCTTGTTTTAACCTGTGGCCAGACATTGTGTTCATTGAACTGTGGTGGCCATTGCTTTGCTAAGTTCTGGTGTGGCCATGTGACTCTTTGAGCTATGACCACCATGTTTCCTCATAAAATTCAGCAATATACTGATATCCAGATAACAGGATACAGAAGAGTTATCCACTGTCTCAAATTCTCCACTCTACAAAGAGTAACTGATGTTTCCATGAATCGATGTAGTTCACCAATATACCACACTTCTTGTGAAAATGTACTGATATTCCACAGCTATAATGAGAGGAAAATGTCCCCTACTTTTTTTTTTCCTGAGGTATTATTTGCAAAGCAAAGCCCTGGGATTCTGTTTCAAATTACACTAAAATATAACAGTCCTTAGAATCCTATGCACCCATTTGGCAAAATATAAAGTAGATAAGATTTTTTTTCAACAAATAGAATATCAAACAAGATATTTAATTTTTTTTTAGTTGGAGTCTCACTGTACTGCCCAGACTGGAGTGCAGTGGTATGCTCAAGGCAACTGCAGTCTCAACCTGCTGGGCTCAGGTGATCCTTCCACCTCAACCTTCCAAGTAGCTAGAACTGCAGGCAT
This sequence comes from Cephalopachus bancanus, assembly GCA_027257055.1. NCBI lineage: Eukaryota > Metazoa > Chordata > Mammalia > Primates > Tarsiidae > Cephalopachus > Cephalopachus bancanus. Next base: position 200,107 of record JAPVLO010001278.1, on the reverse strand, counting down.
GCACCACCACACCTGTTTTTTGTTTTTGTTTTTAATGTAGAAATGAGTTCTCACCAACTTGCCCAGGCTAATCTCAGACACATGAGTTCAGGCAATCCTCTCACCTTGGCCTCCTAAAGTGCTGGGTTTATAGGCATCAACCACGGCACCTGGTCTTACATATTTATTTTTTCCAGAAATGTACCTACATCTTGCCTGATTTTTTTTTTTTACTTTTTGTGTGTGCGTGTGTTGGAGTCTCACTCTGTCAGTCAGGCTGGAGTGCAGTGGCACCCTCACGGCCACCCCAGCATCAACCTCCTGAGCTCAGGCAATACTTCTGCCCCAGGTCCAAGTAGCTGGAACTACAGGCATGTGCTACGATGCCTGGCTAATTTTTTGACTTTTTATTGTAGAGACGAGGTCTCACAAATTTGTCTGGGCTGGTCTTGATCCCACAAGCAATCCACTCGCCTCAGCCTCCCAAAGTCCTGGGATTATAGGCTGAGCCACTGAGACAGGTCTCTTTTAACTTTTCAACCCCTATTGATAAAATACATTTTATGGTTGATAAAAATCTGGAGTTGAAATAAGTGGAGGCATGTTTTTAAAGAGTATACACCCAGGTAGGAGAGGCACTGACTGACACACAGACATGCTTGAATGAGGAGTCAAGTTGTGCCAAATGGAGTAGGAAAACAGAGACCCGGACACTGAGACTATCTTAGGAAGTAGTGGTTTATTAGCACCAGCGTGACTCAGAGGGCTTATGCTCCAAGGCTGAGCAACTCAGAGAAAGAGGAGAGGGGTTTTATCTGTTAGTTTAGGTAAGGGGGGTGCCAGGTTGTGTGGTTATACATTTTTATTTGAAATTTACAAGGTGGTATTTAGCAAAACCATATTTTCAAAGAAAAATTTGTTTCCTTACATTACAAGCAGGGTTGTAAACCAATAACTTCACAAAGAGAGGATGTGGGGGTAAGGTTGTGAATGGATTACTGTCTTTCATTTCTAGTAAAGTGACCTTTGGTTATTTGGTTTTCTCACTTCTCATGTCTAGCAGATCTGAAGCTAGCTGATTCTTAAAAGAAATAATTTTAACTGTTTTTAGCCCCTCCCTGCCACAATTCTACCACTTGGGATGTTCTCTTATTGAATCCTGCTAACTAAATACCTGGTGACCCCTCTTAGGAGACATAGAACTTGCTCTCCCATGTGCACAAGATGCTTCTTGTGGGTTCTTACGCCATCTCACTGGAGTGGGTTTTCCTTGTCCATTGGGCTTAATCCAGAATGAAAAGTAGAGACCTCAAGAAACTTAGAATAAACTTACTTCACATTTTGCCTCAGCATAACCATTTTTCCTTAGACTGACATGCTTTGAATCAAGCACAGGTTAGACAGATAAATTTCCCACAGGTTTTAGGAGGTGTTCAGACATTTGAAGATTACATTTTACTGCAGGCCAAGAGGCAGCCTACCCCCTCCCCCTCAGCAAATCTCCATCAGAAACAAAACCAGGACTGCTCAACAACCCAACATTTCTATTCATGGTTTAGCATTATAATCTCTGGAAACTTTCAGGCTACTTGTCAAGGGGGATCAAAGATAACCCCTTGGTTGGCTGAAGTCATAGAAATTATAAGAAGACAACTTTTTGGTCAAGGAGTTTGTGGATTGCAACCATTTGACAAGTCTCTTGCAGGCAAAGCCCTTCCCCTTGACTCCTCCCATCTAGTCCACCACCTGAGGGCATGAGATGCTAATATCTGGCAACCTTCAAAATCTAAGACTCTGGTGACTACTCTTATGACCTAGTAAGCGAGAAGAAGTCACACCAGCAAGCTGAGTTTGAGAGGACAATAATAGACTTAGGTTAAGAGCATGCTATTGAGAGACCCAAGAAACCAAGAAACTTAAAAAGCCATACTTGCTGTAAAAGTACTGTTTAGTTCACTATATTTCATATATCCCTACCTCATGCTTACTATATATTTTGTGTATTCCTACCTCATGTTCATTGTACTTTATGAAATCTTAGTACTTTAAATCCTACCTCAGACCCCGTAGAATTAGGCATATGTCGGGTGCCGGGTAGTGACTGATTGTGTAGTTATATAAAATGTCTTAAGTGGTGTTTGTATTTAGAACTCTTAGGTTAAGCATTGCCAGTCCTAATTGCCATGCTAACTTCTGCTTTTACAACGGGATGTAAATGTTAAAGCAATAAGCCCCTTTCAGACATTCCTTTCCTATCACAGTAGACTCTGAGGCGCTAGCTGCTCTCTAGGTGGGCTTTATATTGATTTAAACCACCTGCTTCCATGCCAGTGTTAATTTACACGCAGTGGCTATGTAAACCTGAAGGGATCAAAGACTTTTATAAAAACTGCCTTGCTATAAGACGTTTGTGATATTTTATAAATTCCCAGAACTAGTACTATATGAATTTCTACCCCACATTCACTGTATGTGTTTGCAGCATTCATATTTAAAACTTTGTTAAGTTTGGCTTTTGTTGTCCCATAATGACCATGTTATGTTATGTAAATGGTAAGCAAACAAGCTTTCCTAAGCATACCTCGGGTGGATCAGCAAACTTAAAGGGCTAATGTAACCCTTTGCCTGCCTGCTCAGGTTACTTTATACGCAGTGACTGTATGGACCTAACTTATCTGACATTCCACTCTGCCCGTTAAGTGGGTTTCTGTCAATCATGGGCAGTCAGGTTACAGTCCACGAAAGGCACCCACCAATACCAAGTGTTCCTGTACCCATTAGGAGAAATTACCTAATCATGTAAAATCAAGTTTAAAGTTCTTTCCCCTCCCTCTGTAATTGAGCCTAAAAACTGCTTGCCATTGTGAATCAGAGCTCTCGTCCCTGAAGCCACGGGCTTCATATGTGAGCCCAGACTCAAGCCTGAATAAAGACCCTTGTGTGTTTGCATTGGAGCTGGCTCTTTGTGGTCTCTCTTTCTCTCTTTTTCTCTCGGATTAGAGTTCTTGGGTTTAACATTTGGAGGCCCCAGTGAGATATTCAGAGACCTTCTAGACTCCAGCCCAAAGGGTCTTAGCCGGTGGGTAAGTGCACGCGCGCTTCTGGTAGGATATCGATATCTATTTTATAAGGCCGGAATAAGGTTAAGCGGATGCGCTCTAGGACCGCTGGCCAGAGGTCTTGGGAGACGTCTCTCGATCTCAGAGGGTGCCCAGGCACTGGAAAGCGTGGGCTCAGAGGGGGTCCAGGTGCAAGAGGCGCAGACCCAGTCTAAGTTCAGTTCAGCTCCCGGTCGCATTGGCGGGCCAGCCAGGAGCAGGGGTCGTCTGGTATGCCCGATTTTTCAGGCACTCACCAGACCCCCATTCGGAGGATAGCGCTGTCCTCATATCTGAAGGTAGCCCAGCACCGAGAGGTGCAGACTTGCCTTCAGATCGACTTTGTCTTTGTCTCTACGGCCGTAGAAAAATGTATTTCTATGTTAGTAGTGTCCTTTTGTCTGCTGTCTTCGTGTGTGTTTTATTGTGGACGGAAAACATGGGACAGAAACTAACCTCTCCTCTAACTCTCATGACTGATCATTTCTCGGATGTTAAAGAAAGGGCTGACAATCTGAATGTAATTATTCACAAAAGACAGCTCCGGGAACTCTGCAAGTCAGAGTGGCCGGCCTTTGGCATAGGTTGGCCACCGGAAGGCATATTTTCACCACATATTGTTTTTCAGGTTAAAGATGTTATTCTCCGGGAGAAATGTGGCCATCCGGACCAGGTACCCTATATCCTGGTGTGGCAGGATGTTATTCATAACCCTCCCCCGTGGGCCAAGGCTTTTGTTCCACCACAGACACAGGTGGGACCGTCATATCAGATCCTGGCCACAAGGGAGGGAAAGATCAAGAATGGCGAGCCAAATGGCAAGCCTCTGGAAGACAAGGCACAGACCAAACCTCCGCTCTATCCGGTCCTGTGGGATTCCGAGCAAGAGGATTTGTTTTTCCCCCCACCTTACCCAAGGGTCCCCTCAGCACGCCCGGCACCCGAAGGGAGCGCCGCGGAGGGGGCCGCTGGGGAACTGGCTCCTGAGCCCTGAGCAGAGGAACTCCGGTGCGGACCGGCAGCAGGAACGCGGGGATGCACTGGCTGGGAAGCCCCAGCGCCGGAGGAGGGACCCGCAGACTCCACCATGCTTCCCCTCCGTGCTGTTGGGCCTCCAGATGAAACTGGAGAACCGCCCCTTCACTACTGGCTGTTCTCCACCTCTGATTTATATAATTGGAGAACACAAATGGCTAAATTCTCTGAAAATCAAAAAGATTTAACTGACCTGTTAGAGAGCATTCTTTTTACCCACCAGCCTACTTGGGATGATTGCCAAATGCTCTTAAAAGTTCTCTTCACAATGGAGGAAAGGGAACGTATTCAGACGGAAGCCTGGAAATTGGTTCTGGGGGAAGACAGGCAGCCGACCCAAAATCCAGATATCATCAATGCAACAGTTCCTTTGTCTCGTCTGGCATGGGACTTCAACACGGCTGAAGGTAAGGAGAGGCTCCGGGTCTACTGCCAGACACTAATGGCAGGTCTCAGGGCTGCGGCACGCAAGCCCACTAATTTGGCCAGGGTATATGATGTTAGGCAGGATAAGGATGAAAGCCTGGCTGCCTTCCTGGAAAGGGTTATGGAGGCCTTCAGGCGGTATACTCCCATGGACCTGGAGGCACTGGAGAATTAGGCAGCAGTCATGATGCCTTTTATTAACCAGACTGCCCCAGACATTAGAAAAAAGTTGCAGAAAATAGAAAGGTTAGGTGAGAAAAGCCTCCAAGATTTATTAATAGTGGCAGAAAGGGTATTTAATAACCGAGAAAGTCAGAGGACCAACAGGCCAGGGTAAACGATCGCCAGACCCGCAACTTGGCTAAAATCCTGCTAGCCACTGCCGCAAGTGACCCCTGAGGCACCTCAAGGGGCACCTCAAGCAACTGGCCGGGAGGCCAGATAGGAAAAGCGGTTTCCAGAGGCGACGCCCCAGATAAGGTAGAAACCAGTGTGCATACTGCAAAAAGGAAGGGCACTGGGCAAGAGAATGTCCAGAAAGATTTCCAGAGCCTACCTTAAACGAGCCAAAAGTCCTAACCCTAGAAAATTAGGGAGGTCAGGGTTCGGATCCCCTCCCTGAACCCAGGGTAATGTTGAAGGTGGAGGGGAAACCCATGCAATTCCATGTGGACACGGGTGCGCAGCATTCTGTCCTGTTAACGCCACATGGAAAGGTAGCAAATAAAGTCTCATGGGTGCAAGGGGCCACAGGCACCAATCCATATCCATGGACTACCCAAAGAACGGTGGACCTTGGTGTAGGCCAGGTGTCGCATTCCTTCATAGTTATTCCGGACTGCCCATACCCTCTGTTAGGCCAGGACTTGCTTACCAAGGTGGGCGCTCAAATCCACTTCCACTCGAAAGGCACCGAAGTCTTAAACAGAGATGGATACCCTATCCAGGTGCTTACAGTCAACTTAGAGGACGAGTATCGCCTCCACCAGGGCCCACCGCCACCAGCAGAAGATATAAACCAATGGTTGCAGGACTTTCCCCAGGCATGGGCAGAGACGGGGGGAGCAGGACTAGCCAAACACTGGCCGGCAGTGTTCATTGAGCTCAAAGCAGGAGCTGATCCGGTCAGGGTCTGACAATACCCGATGCCCCTAGCCGCACAAGAGGGCATAACTCATCACATCCGGCGATTACTAGATGCAGGAATACTGCGGCCCTGTCAGTCAGCCTGGAATACATCCCTTTTACCAGTAAAAAAGCCAAACTCCAACAATTATAGGCCAGTCCAGGACCTGCGTGAGGTCAACCGGCGGGTGATGGACATACACCCTACAGTCCCGAATCCCTACACACTACTTACTGCTCTGCCCCCAACCAGAACATGGTACACAGTGTTGGATTTAAAAGATGCCTTTTTCAGCCTGCTCTCGGCCCCGCGGAGTCAGGACATTTTCGCCTTCGAGTGGACAGACCCAGAGAGAGGCATCAACGGCCAGCTCACCTGGACGTGACTGCCCCAGGGATTCAAGAACTCATCCACCATCTTTGATGAGGCTCTACATGAGGACTTGAGTGAGTTCCATACAAGAAACCCTAACCTGACTTTGTTACAGTATGTAGATGATATCCTACTAGCGGCAGAGGACCAAGACACATGCCTGCGAGGCACCAAGGACTTGCTGCAGACTGTGGGCACCCTGGGGTACCGCGCCTCAGCCAAAAAGGCACAAATCTGCAGAACAGAGGTGAGCTACCTGGGGTACAAAATAAAAGAAGGGCAGAGGTGGCTGACGGATGCCAGGAAAGAGATAGTCCTAAAAATACCCCCACCACAGAATGTCTGACAAGTACGTGAGTTCCTGGGTCAGCAGGGTTCTGTCACTTGTGGATACCTGGGTTCGCTGAGTTAGCTAAGCCTCTATATGAGGCCACTAAAAACAAACAAGATTTTGTTTGAATGGAGGCTATGAACCAAGCCTTTAGCAGCCTCAAGCAAGCGTTACTCTCAGCCCCAGCCCTTGGGCTACCTGATTTGACAAATCCATTTTATCTATATGTGGATGAGCTAAAAGGAATTGCAAAAGGAGTCCTAGTACAGCAGCTGGGTCCCTGGAAAAGGCCCATAGCCTATCTTTCAAAAAAATTAGATCCAGTAGCGGCAGGGTGGCCCCCATGTTTAAAAATCATTGCAGCAGTTGCCACCATAGTCAAGGATGCTGATAAAATAACCATGGGGCAAGAACTGTCCCCCATGCCATCGAAGGGGTGCTCAGACAACCTCCAGATCGATGGATAAGTAATGCCCGGTTAACACACTACCAGGCTTACTTTTAAATCCTGCTAGAATTTTGTTCCAGACTCCCTCCTCCTTAAACCCGGCTACGTTGCTCCCCAATCCGGACTGGGAGGCGCCCCTCCACAACTGTCAGGAAATCCTGGCCCAGGTACCCAGAGTGAGGCCCGATCTCCAAGACCAGTCCTTGCCTAACGTCGAAGCCATCTGGTACACCGATGGCAGCAGCTTTATCCGGAACGGGGCCAGGTAGGCAGGGGCCACCGTAACCACAGAGACAGAGACAGTTTGGGTGGAGCCGCTGAAAGCCAGGACTTCAGCACAACGAGCTGAGTTAGTCGCACTAACCAAGGTGCTGACACTGGGGGTGGGGAAACAAGTAAACATCTACACCGACAGCAGGTATGCGTTCGCCACGGCACATGTACATGGAGCCATCTACAGAGAAAGGGGGCTACTGACAGCAGAAGGGAAAATTATTAAAAATAAGGCTGAGATCCTTAAGTTATTACAGGCCCTCGGTTACCTAAGGCAGTAGCCATCATTCATTGCCCAGGGCACCAGACTGCGGACACGCCGGTAGCCAGGGGCAATCGCTTGGCAGATTTAAAGGCAAAGGAGGCAGCTCTTTCCCTGAACCATGTCTTAGTGACCTCGCTGCCAGATCCAGGGTCACCAGTATTGCCAAACAGCCCAGAATACACAGAGGAAGATTTGAACTGGATTAAACGACAACCAATGGTGCAATGCTTGCATGGTTGGTGGAGGGTGGCGGACTGCAGCATAATTTTACCAGAAAAATTAGGACAACGGCTTCTCACAAAAATGCACAGGAGTACACACATGGGAATAAAAAAGATGAGAGACCTAATACGCCATGCAAAGATAACTATCAGACTCACACCACAAAATGGCACAAATCGTAGACAAGTGCCATCCTTGCCAGGTAACTAATGCCTCTACACACAAATCTAACCCAGGAACCAGGTTTAGAGGAGACCGGCCAGGAGCATACTGGGAAGTAGACTTCACGGAAGTGAAGCCTGGAAAATATGGTTACAGGTATTTACTGGTGTTTATAGATACTTTTTCAGGTTGGATTGAGGCATTTCCCACAAAACATGAAACGGCTCAAATAGTAGCCAAGAAGTTCCTAGAAGACATCATGCCAAGGTATGGATTCCCTATCCAAATAAGATCAGACAATGGACCAAGCTTTGTCTCTAAGGTAACACAGGGAATAGCTCAGGTTCTTGGGGCAGACTGGAAATTACATTGTGCATATAGACCCCAAAGTTCAGGACAGGTAAAACGTATGAATGGAACATTAAAAGAGACCCTAACCAAATTAGCCTTGGAGACTGGCGGTGACTGGGTGACTCTCCTCCCCTTCGCCCTCTATAGAGTGCATAACTCCCCTTATAAAATGGGCCTCACCCCTTTCGAAATCATGTTTGGCATTCCGCCGCCTATTGTTCCGAACTTGAAATCTGAAACCCTGACTGAATTCGATGACCAACAACTTCTTTTTTCTTTGCGGGCACTGCAAAGGGCACGTGAACAGGTGTGGCCCGTTCTAAAGGCTCTCTATGAGACCGGGCCACCCCCGGACCCACACCGTTATAGACCAGGAGACTGGGTGTACGTCCGCCGCCACCAGCACCAGACACTGGAGCACGCTGGAAAGGGCCCTATGTTGTCATCTTAACCACACCCACTGCACTCAAGGTAGACGGCATCGTCCCGTGGATCCACTACACCCACGTCCGACCAGATGAGCCATTTGCAGTACTGAAGGACTACGTGCCAGAATGGAAAAGCAAACGGGACAAGGACAATCCTCTAAAGCTAAGACTATGTCGTACTTCTTCTTCTGCTTCTTCATGACAGGGATAGGATCCCTCCAGGCAAGCCCCAATCTCCACCAACCCGTGAACTTAACCTGGCAGGTTATAGACCTTTCCACCAGAGATGTCATTTGGCAAGCTTCAAACATGACCCCCACACACACATGGTTTCCAGTCATGACCGGGGATCTGACCCAATTCTACCACACTGCTGCTATGCAATGGAAATTAACCCAGGGAGGCACTAGCAGCAGGTACTGGTACTTTTACATATGCCCAGGGCATGACAGAGATGAAAACTGTAACAATCCCACTCAGTATTATTGCCCCAACTGGTCCTGTGTCACCACAGGTTTCATAAATTGGAGCCCTGCCAAGCCCAACGACTTAATACAGGTACAGAGGGCAGGTAACCCCAACTTCCATAAATGATGCAACCCTACCCAAGGTGAACAATGTAACCCCATAACAATAAGCTTCACCAAAGAAGGCAGGAATGCTCGAGGATGGGAGATGGGAAAAGTATGGGACTCAGAATATACAGTGCCAGGGCAGGGGATCCTGGAGCTACCTTTATGATAAAATTAACAGTTCAGAGCCCCCATGTGGCTATAGGACCTAACCCAGTACTTGTCCCAGAGCCTAAACCGCTGCCACCACGCATTAGTCCGAGTCCCATAAAGGCTATGACAAACTCATCTAGACAGGCAAACTCCATGAATCGGTCTGGCCTAAAACCCATACACGGACCCCCCATGCATCCACTATGGAACTTACTTACCCAAGCTTATACGTTCCTGAATACCACAAGGCCAGAATTTACCCAGTCTTGCTGGTTATGTTATAACATACAGCCCCCATATTATGAAGGAATTGCAGTAATGGGGAATCATACAACTGAGCATAATTCCAGTTCTTGTAGATGGCAGCCGGCAACTCAGGGGCTCACTCTCCAATCGGTAACAGGCCAAGGACTATGCATAGGCTGCCCCGCACCAGAATTTCAGTCCCTATGCAATGCTACACTGCCTGTAACCAGCTCAGACTATTACCTGCCCCCTGAAGACGGCTGGTGGGCCTGTATCACAGGTTTAACTCCTTGCTTCCATGGACAGGTCCTAAACCAAACCCAGGGGGGCTTTTGTGTGTTAGTCCAACTGCTCCCTAAAATCCTCTACCACACTGATGAAGACATACTCCGCTGGTATAGCAACAGTACCCACCAGAGAAAAAGGAGGGAGCCGGTCACCGCCATTACCCTGGCAGTCCTCTTTGGACTCGGACTGGCAGGAACAGGGATGGGTATAGCCTCCCTAGCAATGCAGAGCCACCAATATGATGGCCTCATTGGCTGCTATAGATCTAGACATTGAAAGAATAGAAACCTCTATTTCTCATCTCCAGAATTCTTTAACCTCCTTATCTGAAGTCGTCTTGCAGAATCATAGAGGGCTAGATTTAGTATTCCTGCATCAGGGTGGACTGTGCGCTGCACTAGGAGAAGAGTGCTGCTTCTATACAGACCATTCAGGTGTCGTTAAAGAATCCATGGCCAAAGTCCGAGAAGGCTTAGCCAAACGAAAATTGGAATGGGAACAGAGACAAGGATGGTTTCAAAGTTGGTTTAACTACTCACCTTGGTTAACCACACTATTGTCTGCTTTAATAGGCCCCGTGATCATACTCTTGTTGTTGCTAACCTTCGGTCCAGGTATTATAAACAAGCTAATAACTTTTGTAAAAACCAGAATAAACACTGTCCGCGTTATGGTCCTCAAACAACAATATCAACAGGTATCCCTAGACAACTCAGCATGTTAAAGGAATCTAAGATTAGATTCACTCTACCCTCATGAGAAGGGGGGAATGAGAGGACAATAATAGATTTAGGTTAAGAGCATGCTATTGAGAGACCCAAGAAACCAAGAAACTTAAAAAGCCATACTTGCTGTAAAAGTACTGTTTAGTTCACTATATTTCATATATCCCTACCTCATGCTTACTATATATTTTGTGTATTCCTACCTCATGTTCATTGTACTTTATGAAATCTTAGTACTTTAAATCCTACCTCAGACCCCGTGGAATTAGGCATATGTCGGGTGCCAGGTAGTGACTGATTGTGTAGTTATGTAAAATATCTTAAGTGGTGTTTGTATTTAGAACTCTTAGGTTAAGCATTGCCAGTCCTAATTGCCATGCTAACTTCTGCTTTTACAACGGGATGTAAATGTTAAAGCGATAAGCCCCTTTCAGACATTCCTTTCCTATCACAGTAGACTCTGAGACACTAGCTGCTCTCTAGGTGGGCTTTATGTTGATTTAAACCACCTGCTTCCATGCCAGTGTTAATTTACACGCAGTGGCTATGTAAACCTGAAGGGATCAAAGACTTTTATAAAAACTGCCTTGCTATAAGACGTTTGTGATATTTTATAAATTCCCAGAACTAGTACTATATGAATTTCTACCCCACATTCACTGTATGTGTTTGCAGCATTCATATTTAAAACTTTGTTAAGTTTGGCTTTTGTTGTTTCATAATGACCATGTTATGTTATGTAAATGGTAAGCAAACAAGCTTTCCTAAGCATACCTCAGGGTGGATCAGCAAACTTAAAGGGCTAATGTAACCCTTTGCCTGCCTGCTCAGGTTACTTTATATGCAGTGACTGTATGGACCTAACTTATCTGACATTCCACTCTGCCCGTTAAGTGGGTTTCTGTCAATCACGGGCAGTCAGGTTACAGTCCACAAAAGGCACCCACCAATACCAAGTGTTCCCGTACCCATTAGGAGAAATTATCCAATCATGCAAAATCAAGTTTAAAGTTCTTTCCCCTCCCTCTGTAATTGTGCCTAAAAACTGCTTGCCATTGTGAATCAGAGCTCTCGTTCCTGAAGCCACAGGCTTCATATGTGAGCCCAGACACAAGCCTGAATAAAGACCCTCATGTGTTTGCATCAGAGCTGGCTCTTTGTGGTCTCTCTTTCTCTCTTTTTCTCTCGGATTAGAGTTCTTGGGTTTAACAAGTTTAATTAATTATGAGTTTTTAATTAATGTGTGGGTCAAGAGCAGGCAAACACCAGGAAAAACTCTTGACAAATTGGTGCAGTTTGTGACAAGCTTTTATAGGTAAAATTTGCAGCCTTGGCTACATAGCAACTTAGTGACCATAGCAACTATTAACTAACAACTTGGCTTAGGTATAGCCAGTGCCCAGAACGTCCCTGGAGTTCTGCCATTAAGATATAGTTTAAGGTAGTTACATAGAGACAAGGAAGAAGAATTATTACACAATGGAGTTACCCTGGTTAGGTCACTAACAGAATATAAGAACAAAAGATGAAAAGCATAACATTTGATTTCAGTTAATGAACCATACAATTACATGGAGTTTATGGTGAAGGAGTTCTGTAATGGTCAGCAGGCAATGGTCATCATAAACTGTCCAAAGGAGACAAAGCTGGGGGTCTGTGGTTATGGAAACATTATTGTAATCACATGTAGACATTTATTCTTAGGTCAGGCAGGTAATTAAGATGAAAGTTTTAAACACAATGGAATAAGCTTGTTAATATTATTATTTTGCTAGTAATTTGATTTTATTAACTGATTTAGCTTATTTCACTACAATCAACATCAAAGACCAGCAGCTCTGGATGTTATTCCAGGTCTAAACTCCCTTATCCCTAAAGTCATTAAATATATCCAGTGCTTGCACACCACACTTGTCTCTGTTGGCCTCCATTCCAAATTCTGAAAGGTGAATAATAAACTTTACTTCTTTCTACTTTCTTCCTTGTTGCAATCTTGCATTATTCCTGTGGCACCAGCAGTGGCCCATCTCACCTCAGTTTACCCTTTCACAGAGGAGAGGAAACATTTCTGCCTTTTCCCCTCCATATCAGCAATGTGTCTAAGAATGCACAGACCCACTCACCTAATCAACTTAAATATATTTTCTATAAATTACTATCTTGGAGGAAGACAAACTTATACTAAACAAATGTAACAGCAAGATTTCAAAATAGGGCAGGGTAGCTAGCACAGGTAAGACATCGATAGATAAATTTCCCATAGGCAGGTTTTAGGAAGCATTCAGGCATTCTTTAAATTATACTTTAGTGCAGGCAAAGCTGGAAGCCTTTCCCACCTTTTGGCAAATCAAAACAAGACAGTCCAACCTGTCAATTTAGGGTTTAACATAATAATCACTAAGAATCTTTCAAGTTTCCTGTCAAAAACAAGGAGGAATGCCACAGCTTAACTAACCAAATCCATAGAAATGACAGACTGCCTTTTTAGCTCAAGACTTGTGAACTGGAAAAGTCTGGCAGGTGGATAAGACAATGTGGTCAGAAAGAGACCATCACCACTCCTCTCCTTGAGAGGTGTCAATTTCTAGAGTGGCAGTTAGCTGTACCCCACCCTCTTCAGCATATCAATGGTTGGGAAAATACAACCAGTCTCTTAACTGAAAGCAAAAATCCCAGTCTTTCTTTTGGAGAGATATTTACTCATGCCAGGCCTTTCTTGTATGAAAATTTTGCATGCCCTTTCTTTCCTCTTCTTTCTTTATAAAAATTATTTCAGGGTCAAGGCAAAGAACACAATGGTATCAACTCAAAAAATACAAATACAAATATGAAAAATTAAAAACAAAGAAAAGAGAAAACAAGGAGACCATGAACCAAGAACAAAAAGACTACAAATTTCCAGGACTCCCTCCATGCCCAGATGTCTACACATCTAAACCACATCTTGATCTCAGCCCCTTCTATTCCCCAAGCCAGGATATAAACCCCAAACAGCACACACAACCTAAGAGGGGTCTTTAGGAAACTGGTCCTTCATCGTAATTTTGCTCCTAAATAAAGTCACAGCCCTTGTTCCCACTTCATCTCTCGACTTATTGTCTGTACCACTGAGCAGAACGGGGTTTGGATCTGGCGACACAAACTGCCAAAGATCCTGATGACTTGTCCTGGGGATTTCCACTAGGATGTTCCAAATTAGGCGACTAGGGGGCTGTCACCCACCAGCACCTGCCTGTGGCCGACGTCCCCCTGCCCCTTTTCAAAGCCTTTCCTCCAGTCCCTCCAGGGACCCCACACCACAAGTCCTGACTGTGGCTTCGGGATTCAGATCCGATGTTGACCCAAGGGTACTCCTTAATGATATGACGGAGCCTCCATTTAACCTTGGGAAGGACAGAGAGATGGGATCCAGGAATACAGCCCCCCCACGCGTATGATTCTCCTCATGACCCCCCTCCTGGGTCCGCACATCTGGAGTGAGGGGTTGTGTAGATGGCTCAGAGTGCGAGGTCACCCCAGAGACAGGACCTGGGGTCCCGGTCCATCCCAAACCTGCTGGACCAGGCCGAGCTGGTGGCGGGAGCGAGTCTGGGCTTGGAGCTGATGGGGAGGCCTGTACCGCCACAGTCAGGTCACCCCCTTCCCCTCTTGGGACACACGCCCCCATACACATTCCAGCCTTCCAGGTGTCCTGGCCTCCTCTCTACGATTGTCCCAGAACCTGCACGTCACAGGACGAAAGAGACTGCAACAAAGACACGTGGATCTCCTGGAGAACAGAACAGTGCAGTGTAGATAACCCAACTGTGGGCGCAGGCCAGGGGACGGACACCCATCAGAAACCAGAAGCCAACCGTCAATTCCGGGTTCTGTCTGATTAGGTAATTTCCAAGGCAATGTCTGCTGACTGAAGAAGGGTTAAGGCTCCACCCCTTTGGTTTAGAGTGACAGACGATGTGACCACAGGGGGCTGTGTGAGGCAAGAAAAGGTTGAGATTTCTTTGGAACCTAAGGGGGGAGGAGCTGGCTGGTGCGCATATCGCAGGGAACTCGAGTCTTAAGATCTCCACACCTGTGGGTCCTCCGGGGCATGCAGGGAAGCCGAGAGACTTAAGGACTATTTTTTTTTCCAATTTATTGTAGAGACAATGTGTTGTCAAGTTGCCCAGACAGGTCTCAAGCCCCTGGGCTCAGACAATCCTATCATTTTCACCTCCCAAAGTGCTGGGATTAGAGGCATAAGCCATGCACCTGTCTCAACCACTTATAGACTCTAAATCCATCCAAGTTCCTGCAAAATGTATAATTTTGGTTTCTTGATTTTTTAAAAAATATTACTCAGAGTCTCACTCTGTTGCCCAGGCTGGAGTGCAGGGACACGCTCATAGCCACTGCAGCCTCGACCTGCTGGGCTCAGGTGATTCTTCTGCCTCAGCCTTTCCAAGGAACTGGAACTGCAGGCACACCATCATGCCCAGCAAATTATTTGATTTATTGTAGAGATGAGATCTCACCAAATTACACAGTCTCTCCTCAAATTTGCCAACTCAGGCAATATTCTCACCTTGACTTCCCAATAGCTGTGATTATAGGCATGAACCACCACACCTGGCCTAAAAGCAGGGTTTCTTTGCAGCATTTAGAGTCTGACATGCCTATCTTAAGCAAGAAGGGGGGAGAAACATGAGGTGGCACACCTTGTGGGTCATTGTCTAGACTGCAGGGGCCATGAGTGAAAGAACTTAGCTGCCAGTGACAACTCCACACCCATTAAAGACCAAGAGATTTATTAAATCAGCGGCAGCTACAGGGAAAAAAAGGAAAAAGGTCTGTAACCACAGGGGATGGGGAGGGAGAGAGAGCAAGAGTGCGAGAGAGGGCTGTATTTATGGGCTTGGCATGGACTGAGCAGTGCCATGCTTAGGCCTGGCAGGGGCTGGCCAGTGCTGTACTTGGGTTTCATTGGGGAAGACTATGAGGTAGTATTCCTATAGGGAGAAGTTATTCGTGCACAGGTTTAAACTTCCCACGCGTGCGAAACGTGTGGGGGGAAGCCGGAGCTTAGGGCCTTTGTTGTCTTTGTTTGGTTCTATATGGTGTTTAGCGCCATCTTGGGAGATGCCCTTCATTCCCACCTTTTCTGTTTATTTGGGAGAGGGGCGTCATTACTCTTTCTGGCTGCTTCCTGCTGAATGTGGGCATTGTAGGGTGGGGTGGGGGAAGGGCACAGAACCAACCAGAATAGGGCCCAGAGATAGGTGCTGAAGGTGAAGATTTCTGAAGGTGAGAGTTCCATGAAAGTTCCTTGTAAATGTAGAATGGTTACTTGTTCTGGCCACTCCTCTAGTGGGCTCGAGAGCGGTAGTAACTAGCTGTCTTGGAGTAGACCGTGGAGGTAAATAGAGAACCTGGAAGAGAACATATCTAAAAGAAAAGTTAAGTGATGTTTAGGGACGAGGTGTTGACTCCTCTACTGGGGCAGGTTGATAACTATTGAGTAGTAGGAGGTTGAAGTTTTGATTTGAGAGTTCAATTAAGTGTTGTTGGAGAAATTTAAAGATACGTGGGGTTATTAAACAAAAAACGCAAATTAGAATGACAGGGCCTAGGAGTGGGGCCAGCCAGGTGACAAGAGGGTGTTGCAACCAGGTGAAGGGAGAAGAGTCTGGCTGTTGGTGGCGCTGTTTTAATTCATCACTTAGATGGTTGAGGACATTTAGATTTTCTTCTACTAGGCCAGTTTCATTGATGTAATAACAGCATTCCTCTTCGAGAAAGAGGCAAGTACCTCCCTTGTCAGCCATTAGAAGATCTAAGGCTCGCCTATTTTGTAAGGTGACCCGGGCTAATGAAGTGATTTGGCATTGTAAGGAGGCTAGGGATGTTGCTGAAGTCTCTAGTGCAAGTTGTAGTTTATTGGCTAGGTCTTGGGAGGAGGTAATGCTATATGCTAAAGCCCCACTGCCTAAGCCTGCTGCTGCCAGAGCAGAGGCCAGAAAGACTCCTGTGATTACAGGAAGAAAGACTGCCCATTTCTGGCGGGGGTGGGGTGACAATATCAGTGTTGTAGGTTTGTTTATTGTGTATTTTGTTGCAAATCCCCCTTTGTGTATAGGATTAATTGAGGTACCAGGGTGACCAGGACACATGACTTAAAGGTTTTAGTAAGGGTGCTGTTGCACCAGAAGAAGAAGCCAGGTGGGACACAGGTAACGTTGACAAGTGATGGATGAGTTGAGGTTGTGAACAAGGGAATTCCTGATAGTGGGGGGAAATGAACAGTAGGATTTTGTGTGCAGGGGGTGGTAAGATTTCCTATGAATGGTACTGCCATAAATGGGGGGTGACTGAGGGCTGCACATAGGAAGCAGTTAGAAAAGTTGCCTAGATGTGAGTAGTTGAGAAAACGTGCTCCATGTTGGACTACTGAGAGCCAGGAAAATGGGGTGGCTTTGGCTGTCTGTTTTATGGAGGTTTGTAATATTGCCTCTTGTTTTGTTATTTCAGGGGCTAGGTTTGGGATAATTGGCTGAATTCGGACATAGGTGCAGTAAATTTTGAGGGTTCCTGCTGGGGTGGAGTCTTGGATTCCGTTGTATACTTTGCCTACCACCCCTTTTGCCCACATGTCATCCCAGGGATGTTTGACATTTAAGTAGAATTGGTCTCCGCCTTGTGAAGTGAAAAGAAAAACGTCGTTATCACCATCAAACCTTTCTATCTTTATGGAGTGGAGCATGCAGGAGACTTTTGGACACCTCCCATAAATTTCAGGGTTTTGTTTACAGTAATCTTGCGTTTGGTCAAAAAGAAAGCAGAATTGAGGTACTTTGTGCCATGTTAAAGAAAGTGAGCGCATAGAAGAGAGAAAGATGGGGATAGAAACTCGAGACTGGCAGCCATATGGCTGGCAGTCCGCTGTGGCCAGACGTTGGGTATGTGAGTGGCCTTTAGAAGTCCAGGACTCCTCTACAAAGAATCTCCAGCGAAATGGTGGGACGGGTGGAGATGTTTCACTGTTGAGGTGTGTTAAAATTAATAGGGAAGGAGGGTTAGGCTGATGAGCATAGTGCTGTAAGGGGTGAATTTTTATAAAAGACACTTAATAAGAATGAAGATAGTTATAATGAGGAGGTATGTAATAGCCAACAAAGCTTTGGCTGCGGATGGCCAATTTGTAGGTGTTGACCAAGTAAGTAATACAGTAAGGAAGATGAAAATTAAGCCAAGAAAGGTAAGGGATCAAGGTTTACAAGTTTCCTGTGCTGAATCCAGGATGTTTGTTTGGATTTGGATTTGGATGGGTGGTGAGTCGGGACAAGCAAAGTCTGAGTGGCTGTTCTGGAACCTTGGAGCAGGTGTACCTGTGGGTAGGTGGACAAATTATTATGGGTGGATTGTGAGGAAGGAAGGGGTGGCAGGTTTAAGACGGGAAATGTGAATCCATGGGGTAACCTGACGTTGGGCCGTGATAAGTTTTGCTGCCATGGGAGTGGATAAAACTATTTGAAGAGGTTCGGACCACTTTGTGTTAAGATGGGTTTTAGTTTCCGGGTTGGAAAAGTAGACCCATTGTCCAGGAATAAGAGAGGTGGGATTTGACCATTGGACGAAACAGGTAAAAGGAGGTTTTGATGTTCCCAAATGTGGGAACGAATAAAAGACAAGAGGGGGTAGAGCATGTGAGTGGGTGTTAGAGGGGCTGAGGTTGCAATTCCCAGAGGGAGTGCTGGGCGGCCATACATAACTTCAAATGGTGAGAGTTGAGATGGTTTTTTTGGGAGGACTCGCATGTGGAAGAGGGCCAGTGGGAGGAGGGAGACCCAGTCTCAATGGAGTTCGAGGGATAATTTGGTGAGAGTGTCTTTGAGAGTGTGATTGTCTCGCTCAACCTTTCCAGATGATTGTGGGTGGTATGGGATATGGAAATGCCAGTTAATGTGGAGGTCCATTGTTAGGGATTGTACCACTCATGAGGTAAATTCGGGTCCATTATCAGATTGGAGAGATAAAGGGACACCAAACCTAGGAATTATGTGATTAGCAAGGATGGACCCTACGGTTGCTGCTTTGTTTGTGGTGGGGTATGCCTCTACCCAACCAGAAAAGGTGTCAACCAAGACGAGTAGGTATTTGATGTTGCAAACAGAGGGCATGACAGTAAAGTCAACCTGACAGTCCGTACCCGAAGCTGGCCCCAGGCCTGATGTGTGGGAAAGGTTTCTGGTTTTAAGGGGGTATGGGGATTAGTTCACTGGCAGATAGAACATTGAGAGGTAATGGTTTTTATAAGCTTTATATGGTGGGGGTCGAGGGTGAAGAAGTTTCTTAGGAAAGACCTTAGAACAGAGGGATTGGTATGGAAGATTGAGTGTAGATACGGGATAAGGTCTGAGATAGAGGGGAAAGTTGGCAGTGGTGAATTAGTGGGAGGTGTATGGCTTGGACTAGGGCAGGCAACAGCCGCCATGGTGGGGATGGACTCCAAGGCTGCTTGTTGGGTCACATTGGGGATGGACCCCAAGGCTGCTTGTCAGGCCACGTTATCTGCCCTGGAGTTTCCCTGAGTTATGAGTGAGGAGTCAGACTGGTGGGCCTTGCAGTGAGAAATGCCAATGATGCTGGGAAGTAGAGAGGCAGTGAGAAGATTGGAGATTAGTTTAGCATTAACTACTGCTGATCCTTTGGTAGTAAGTAACCCCCTTTCCTTCCATATGGCCGAGTGGGAGATGAGAATGAGGAAAACATATTTGGAGTCAGTGTAGAGTGAGAGGGAGTGTCCAGTCACTAACTGGAACGCTCAAGTGGCAGCTATAAGTTCTGCCTGTTGGTTAGTGGTGCCTGGCGGGAGAGGCTTTGCCCCAATGATGTGTGTAATACAGGTGATGGCGTATCCCACGACCTGAGACCCATTGTGTAGGAAGGAGCTGCCATCGGTGAACCAGGTATAGGAGGGGGAGGGTAAAGGGCCTTCCTGGATGTGAACCAGGCAAGGGAGAAGAGCCTCTACAGTTTCTACACAGTCATGGGTTAGTGGGGCTGTGGAAGAAGGGAGTAACGTGACTGGGTTTAGGGGTGCGCAAGTTTGAAAGGATATAGAGGGATCTTGTAAAAAGAAGACAAGGAGTGATAGGACCCGACCGGGGGGTAGCGTTTGAAGGCCTTTGTAGCTTAGGAGGTGCTGTAGATGGTGGGGGGAGGTTACGGTAATAGGGGCCCAAAGGTGAGTTTTTTGGATTCGCACACCAGCATGTGGGTAGCGGACAGTGCTCACAGACATGGGGCCCAGGCCTGGATGGTGTGGTCTAACTGCTTTGAGAGATAGGCCATTGGGGCGAACGTCTGTCCACAAAGCTGCCCTAGGACTCCCAAGGCCACCCCTTTGTTTTCGTGCACATATAAGATGAAAGGTCAGTGTATATCCAGCAGATGGAGAGCGGGGGCCCTCACGAGGGCTTGCTGAAGGGCAATAAAAGGTTGTCTGATGGAGGTGGGTGTTAGGAGTGGCTCATTGGGGTATCCCTTTATGAGAGTATAGAGTGGCTTTGCAAGTAGGGCAAAGTTGGGAATCCACACCCAAAAGTATCCAGCCAGCTCCAAAAATGATTGGATTTTCTCTTAGTCTTGGGTATATGTAGGGATTGGATTAAGGCTTTTTGGTCTGTTGTTATGGCCTTTTGTTGGTGTGAGATGGCTACCCCCAGATATGTGACTTGTGTGGCAGACAGTTGGACTTGTTGAGGGGATACCCGATATCTCTTTTCTGCTAGAAAGTTAAGGGTGAGTGCAATGTCCATTTGAGAATCAGCTAAAGAAGGGCTACACAGGAGGAGGTCGTCCACATATTGAATAAGGGTGGATTTGGTAAGTGAGAGAGACTTAAGATCTGCTGCTAAGGTTTGACTGAACAGGTGGGGGCTATCTCGAAATCCTTGTAGTAGGACTGTCCAAGTGAGTTGTTGTGAATGTCAAGATATTGGGTCAGTCCACGTGAACATGAAGATGTTTTGTGAGTTCGCTACCAGACGGTGAAGAATGCATCTTTAAGGTCGAGGACTGAAAAGTGAGTAGCAGTCGGAGGAATTGAGGATAAAATGGTACAAGGATTGGGGACTAGCGGATGAATGGGGGTGACAGTAGCATTAATGAGTCTTAGATCTTGTACTAAGTGGTAAGTGCCGTTTGGTTTTCGTACCACTAAAATGGGGGTGTTAAACAGGGAGTTGGTAGGGCACAGATACCCCTTCTGTAATAAAGAGTTGATGACAGGTTGAAGTCCCAGAAGGCTGGAGGTAGGAAAAGAGTATTGTGATTGGTTGGGGTGTGCAGAGGGATTTTTGAGCTAAATGTGAACTGGGGGGCAGTGTGCTAAGGAGGGGGAGTTCACGTTCCCTACTTGGGGATTTACTATAGAAGAGGGTAAAGGAGGAAGTGAGTCCGTTGGGGACTCTTTAGTAGTGAGGAGGGCCAAAAATCAGGTTGTGGGAGATGGGTTGGTAAGGGCTGCACTTGGGTTAAAGGTGATGGACGCCTGGACTTTGGCTCGAATGTCTCTGCCCATAAGAGGTACAGGACATTGAGGTAGTACCAAAAAGGAATGAGTGAAGGGGACGTTTGCAAAAATGCACATAACTGTGGGAGTTATGCGTGGAGTGATGGACTGGCCCCCTACCCTGACTATAGGGGACTTAGATGGGGAAGTTAGGCCCCAAAATTCTCGTATAGTGGAAAGGGTGGTTCTGGTGTCCAGGAGGAAATGGATGGGGTGCCCGTCAACCATTATAGTGACCCTGGGCTCCCAACGATTTGAGATTTGTGTTGGGCAGGGAGACACCAGGCCCCATCATTCCAAGGTCGCTGCCATACTCAACAGGTCTAAAGCAGGGTTGGTGGCTAACCCAGTCCCTATTTGGGGACCGGGCCAGTCCGTTGCCCAATGTCCTAACTGACTGCACTTGGGACATGGCTTTTTGGGCACTCTGGGGTTGGGGCATCCTTGTGCCCAATGTCCTGGTTGCCCACACTTGAAGTAGGGTCCTGGTGGTTGTTGCTGGGTTCGGGCATTGCCACCACCTTGGGTGACACCAGAGGAACCCTTAGCTCCCTGGAGGGCCTGGGCCAGCATCTGATATTTATGTCTTTTCGCCTTTTCATCCCGGTTGTGGAACACCTTAAAGGCAGTTGCTAGGACATCATGTTGGGGAGTGAGGGGGCCTCTGTCAAGCTTTTATAGCTTTGCCCTAATGTCCGGATAGGTTTGGGAGAAAAAATATGTCATTAGAAGTTGCCGGCCATCAGGGGAGTCCGGGTCTACGTGGGTATATTGTTGAAGTGCCCTAGTGAGTCAACTGAGAAAGTTAGAGGGATTCTCATTTTTGTCCTGACTAACTTCCTGAAGTTTTTCAAAGTTAACTGCTTTTTGTGCAGCCCTACACAACCCAGAAAGGAGGCAAGTAGAGAAGTGATCCCTGGACTTGTTGCCGGCGGGAGTTATAGTCCAAGACCGGATCCTGGTCTGGGACAGTCACTGCACAAAGGGGGTGAGCTGGGGTGGTTTGGTGAATTTTGTCTGCGTATGTTCTAGCCTGTTCCCAGACTCTCCTACATTCCTCTGGAAGCAGGGTGTCGGAAAGGATTAGGTATATATCATGGAAAGTAAGGCTGTAAGACTAGGTGAGGTATTGAAACTCCTTAATGTAGGTGGTAGGATTAGTTGTGTATGATCCAAAACGTTTTTCTATTTGTGAGAGGTCTGAGATAGAGAAGGGGACGTGCACCTGAACAATACCATCTGTGCCCACTACTTCGTGGAGGGGAGCAAGGACGACTGGTGCAGCCTTGGATTGGGTTACCGGAGGGCTACACTGGGGAGCAATTGGAAGGGGAGGGTATAGAGGTTGCACTGCTCGAGCAGAAGTGGGTGGTGCTGAAGAGGAAGGTGGGGGTGGGGGAGCCTTAGGCTGTCTGTACGGGGGGGTCGTCTGCAGGGTCGAAATCCAAGACAGGAGAGTAGCGGGCAGGAAAGGGACTTGCCGTGTTGGCAATGGGGGATGGGGAATTTAGAGGAGGAAGCTCAGACGTGCATGGAATAATGGGAGGAAGAGAAGTTGTAGGAGAAGCAGTAGATGCTAGCATGAGTTGAGGGTGGAGGTTAGAGGTTACAATTGAGACAAAGGCCAGGATGTTCACAGAGGACAGAAAAGGACTGAACATAGGGAATCTCTACCCACTGTTTTGAACACCATAGAAATTATATAAATCCCAGATAATATCAGGGTTGAGGGACCCCTGAGGGGGCCACTGATTTTGGTTGTCTAAGGGATATGTTGGCCAGTCCTGTGTGCAGAGATGAATTAGGCATTTGGGCTTGATATTGGGAGAGAGAGAGAGGTGTAGTGAGATTGTTTAAGAGGCATTTAAGGGAGGAATTGGCCGCAGGGATGATGAGCCTACCATGGTGGGACAGGTGGACTAAACAGGGTGTCCCCCAAAAGAGTTGGCTGTCCAAGTGTGGCTGTGGCAAAGTCTGTCATCACAGAGGTTTGGCACAGCCAGGGTTCTCCTGGAGAACCGAGGGGTCAAGGCACCTAGTGCTAGGAATTTTTGAAACAGAAAGCACTTGACCGAGCGGCAGGTGGGAGTGTATTTGCAATTCCTGCCAGTCGAACAGAAACGGGAGTCCCTCAGGGTCCTCTGTGAGTCAACAGACACGGGAGCCTTTAGGGTCCACTGTTGCCAGACAGACGTGGGAGCCCTGGGGAGTGGGAACCCTACAGAGTCAGCTGTAGGCTAGCAGGCATGGGAACCTCAGAGGTCCGCTGCTGCCCGACAGATGTGGGAGCCCTGGGGTCCATGAGAGATGGAAGAGGGAGGGAGCCTTCAGGGTCTGCTGTGGCTGTGAAGACCGAGGTGGGGTGTGTTTCTCCTTGCTGAAGGGCCAGAGGGGCTGGTTCCTGAGGTCTGTTCCCTCCAGTGATTCCTGGCAAGTTTTAGGCTTCCTTGTTTGGGGGAGGGGGACTTGCCTATCCAACAATTGCTGGTGGATGCAGCTCGGGCGTTCAAGAGGGTGGGGAAAGTCTGGGAGGTGGAGTGGCCACCGGTGCTGAATTGGGGTCCCACCCAAGGGCAAGAGAGAGACCCACACAAGGGTGAGAGAGACCCCATCCACAGTGAGACCTAACACCTGTTAAGGCCAAGAGTTTAATGGGTCGAAGTGGGATGGGGAGGGAGGGGAATCTGCCCACTTGTTTGAATGCTCATAGAAGTTATAGAGGTCCCGTATAAGGTCGGGGTTGCTGTGGCCTCAAAGACCTAGGCAGGAGAAGGGAAAACTGGTAGGGGTCTGCTGTGGCCTTAAAAACCTAGGTGGGGTGTGGTCCCCCCTCACCTGGGGCCGAAAGAGACATCAGACGATCAACGGTCAATCTCTTCCGGTTATCCTGGGTGAGGTTTTAGATTTTTCAGTTAGGGGCACTTACCTATGTGAGGGCCGGTGATGGATGTGGCGTTGGCATTCAAGAAAGTGGGCGAAGTCCTTAAGGGGTGAGTCCCACCGGCGCCGGAATGGGGATCCCGCCTATGGGGATAGACCCGCACAAGGGCGGGAGAACACCCGATCCGAGTCATGGCACCAATGAAAGATCTTAGGCGCCAGTGACAACTCCACACCTGTTAAAGACCAAAGATTTATTAAAGTGGTGGCGGCTACAGGGAAAAAAAGGAAAACGGTCTGTAACCATGGGGGATGGGGAGGGAGAGAGAGTGAGAGTACGAGAGAGGGCTGTATTTATGGGCTTGGCAGGGGCTGGCCAGTGCCATGCTTGGGTTTCACTGGGGGAGACTATGAGTTAGTATTCCTATAGGGAGAAGTTATTCATGCACAGGTTTAAACTTCCCGTGCACACAAAACTGTGGGGGGGGAAGCTGGAGCTTAGGGCCTTTGTTGTCTTTGTTGGTTCTATATGTTGTTTAGCACCATCTCGGGGAACGCCCTTCTGGCTGTTCACTGCGCCCTTCAATGAGCATGCCATTGCACTCAAACCTGGGTGACAGTAAAACTGACAAAATGAAAAAATGCACAGAAACGTGTCAGAAAACAATTCAGCATTACACAAGCTGTCACAAGGTTTCTGATTACAGATTGCTTTTCAAATCTTTTATAATATGAATCTTTCTACTATGGGGTACTAAAAGTAAAGCTTATAGTAGAAGAAGTAGAATTGATGCCATATAGAAACGTTTTTAGAAAAATGAAAGTTAAAAAATTTCAGACAGGAATTTTTTTTGTTTGTTATAGTCTCAATCTGTTACCCAGAGTGGAGGGAAGTGGCAGGCTCAGTCACTGCAGCCTCAACCTGTTGGGTTCAGGTGATCCTTCCACATCAGCCTTCCAAGTAGCTGAAAGTACAGGCATGTGCCACCATGCTCAGCTAACTTTTTAATTTACTGTAGAGATAAGGTCTCACCAAGTTGCCCAGGCAGGTCTATAATCTGTGGGCTCAGGCAATCCTCTCAACTCAGCCTCCAAAAGTGCTGGGATTATACCCACTGCACCCAGCCTCAGACAGAAAGAAAGATGTGTTTCTGTTAAGCCTCATCAAGTTCAGCCTCTTCTGCTTCCCCTCCACCACTTCCACCTCTGTCACACAAGACAGCAAGACCAGGCTCTCCCATTCCACTGCATCCTCACCTTCTCATGGTGAAGATGGCAAGAATGAAGAACTTTAGGATGACCCATTTTCATTTAGTGAACAATAAAGATACATTTTCTTCTTCAATATTTTTTTTTCTCTTTTGAATTTAGTGGGTACCCATGCAGGTTTGTTGCATGGGTATATCATGTGATGGTGAGATTTAAGCTTCTGTACACCCATCAGCCAATCAGGGACAATGGTATCCAATAAGCAGTTTTTCAATGTTTGGCTCCTTCCTTTCCCTTCATCAGTCCCCAGTGTTTGCCATTTTCATCTTGAAGTTTGTGCATACCTAGTATTCAGCCTTCAATTATTTGTGAGAACATTCAGTATTTGGTTTTATCTTTCTGAGCTAATTTGTTAAATAATAGTAAAAATACAATTTATAATACACACAAATGCAATGTATGAGAGTGGACTGTTTATGGCATCCACATGTAGAATCAATGCCATAACATCACTCTGGGTATCTTCAGTTCTTACATAAACCACCAAGTCACTGTAAGAGAAATACTTATAGCTAATTATGAAACATTTATTACACACCCAAACTGTCTTGTATGATAGTCAGGAGAAAGCAGACAGAAGTCAAAGCAATCCCTTGTCCTATAAAATCTTCCTATTTATCACCTGAACAAATTGCACCAGCAAAATCAACAAAATCAACTATATTAATTATACAAAGTTAAAGGATTGATACCACCAAAATGTCTTCAATAGTAGTCTCCAGTTGAGAACAAACATGGAAAATACTCCTTGAAATGTAACTAGTTCAGGCTTGGTGACTCAGCCCATAATCCCAGTACTTTGGGAGGCTGAGGCAAGTGGATTGCTGGTGCCCACAGGTTCAAGACCAGTCCCAGAAATTTTGCAAGATCTGATCCCTAAAATGAATCAAAAATTAGCCAGGCTTGGTAGTGCATGCCTGTTGTTCCAGCACTTGGATGGTTGAAGTGGAAGGATTGCCTGAGCCCAGTGGGTTGATGCTGGGGTGACTGTGAGCATGCCACTAGACTTCATCCTGGATGACAGAGTGAGACTCCAACTCAAAATGAAAAAAAGGAAAACATAACAGAATACACTCACTATGAATGACATCTTCATTGTGCTTAAATTTCAGCTCAAAAAATCCTTGAAATTTCTAAGTAGGCTAAATAATAAACACTGTATGAACCTGTATCAGTGTGTGGTCTCATAGACTGGGTGGGGCACCCTGAACACTCCCAGACATGGAGACCACCCTTGACATGACACAGATGAGAAGCAGTAGTGTGATGAACATTTTCTTGCCTAGGCCTTTCTCTGACCAAGTCCTCCTGGGCACAGCTAGACTGCAGTAGTGGCCAGAAAGGACCCAGCACTGATCAGTAGGTGGTGCCCAAGGTGGAGCAGGGTGAAGAAACTGACCTTTCACAGGGCACCCTTTCCAGCCTGGCTCCCACCAATGTGCCTACATCACCTCCTGAAGCTGTCCCTGTTTGGTCTACAGGAGGTTTTTCCGGACAAGGTATCCTGGGCCTGGTCCTTGGTGGATGACATGGTGCTGAGGCACCTTCAGATCTCCAGGGCTCAACTGAAAAGGATACAGTGTGATCTGTCCCTGAAGTTGAGGCCAGCACCAAGTCAACTTCCAAGTCACCCTCTGCAGTAATAAAGAGGAGAGAACACAGGCCCCATTAACTCATTTCTGTGGGTGTTTCTCCACATCCTCTACTCTAAGATGCTTCTGAAAATAGACTTAAGTGGGTCCCAGGGCAGGTGCTGACCTTGATATTATGGAACATACCTCAGAGACAGAGCAGTGGATGATGGCTAGATCCCTCCAAGCCCTCTGTCATACCCTCCTGCCCTTGCTTTTGAAGGTACCTGAAGGAAACCAGAGAAATCACAACCATGTGTATGAGCCAATAACAACAGCCTCAGGAAGAAACAGAAAATCCTTCAATCCTAAGCACCTTCCTTCCAAGAGTGGCAGGACAACATGCCCTGAACAAGGGAGTGGAGAAAATTTATATCCCAGACTCAGGCAGAATTTAGGAGAGGCACAGTTGGGACCACAACCCAGACCCAAAACTCAGAGTTCAGTTCGGTGTGGCAATATTCAGTCCTTCCATTATGTGGACTGACAGCCCCAGACGGCAGGGGGCCCAGTGCCTGGGAGCTTCTACCCCACAGTGGAGACAAGTTTTATGTTAGCATGGAAAAGGAGTTTGGGTGACAGCAAAGGCCTTTCCCACCTGAATTCCTTTCCAGGGCTGAAGGTGAGGTAGAGTAGCCCTGGGGTGAGGGCATGAGGCAGGGAGCCCAAACCACCCTGAATCCTAGGGATCCACCACAGAAGCCTGAGGTGTCCCAATGACAACCATTTCCCAGGTTGCATACACCTTAACTCTGGGATCAGTTTCCTACATGGATGTCTTTAATGTTAGAACAGGAGTGCCACACAGAAAACATGAGGAGTCCAGGGATCAGGGTCCATGGGATCCCACCCAGTTAGAGGCAGGTAAGCTCAGTGGAGAAACGGATCTAGTCTGTAGGCATCCAACCACTTGGAGACCCTCTCCAAGGCAGATAGTCTGGGTCTCTCCAGTCCACCATCTCAGCTCTAGAAAACCATGGAGCAGGCTGGACACAGTGGCTCACACCTATAATCCCAGCACTTTGGAATGCTGAGGTGAGAGGTCTGCCTGAGACCATGCATTGGAGACCAGCCTCGGCCATTTGGCAAGGCCTCATATTTACAAAAAATGAAAAATTAGGCCAGGCACGGTGGCTCAGACCTATAATCCCAGCACTTTGGAAAGCCAAGGCGAGAAGATTGACTGAGTACACAGGTGTGAGATGAAGCTGGACAACTTGGTAAGATCTCATCTCTACAATAAGTCAAAGAATTAGCTGGGCATGGTGGCATGTGCCTGTATTTCCAACTACTTGGAAGGCTGAGGTGGAAGGATTGCCTAAGCCCAGTAGGTCAAGGCTGTGGTGGCTGGGAGCATGCCACTGCCCTATAGCCTGGGTGACAGAGTAGACTCTGACTCAAAAACAAACAAACAAACAAACAAACAACTGGATGTGGTGGCATGTGCCTGTAATTCCAACTACCTGAATGGCTGAGGTGGAAGCATCACGTAGTCCAACAGGTTGAGGCTGTGGTTGCCATGAATGCTACTGCACTCCAACCTGGATAATAGAGTGAGATCACAACCAAAAAAAAAAAAAATGTGGCAACACCCCTCAATTAGTGGTCACCATTGTCCGATGTCACCTGACTGAACTGATCCCCAAACTGAGGCACAACTGCAGGCAGTAGCTTCCATTGATTGCAGGGAAGCAGATTACTTTCCGATTACCTGGAGGCTTAGGTGTGGCCAGTAAACCCCTGGTTCAGAACAGATCATGGCTGTTTGATGATTTCCTTCTTGAAATTTGTTCCTAAATCTCCTCATTCATCTGAGAATTAGGAGTCGATGGTTTTCATTGCACAGCTTTGAACAAGGATGCTGGGCTCCTGTCTTATCCTAGGTTCCCTATAAGATTAGGAACACAGGACAACCTCACCTTGCTATCCCACTAGGCCTCCAACACCAGGGCCTGCCTAGTCCAGAGTAAATGCTGAGATATCCCTCTCCCTTATGGTGACACCTACATATTAACCTTCTTATGAGAAAGTGATCCATATGGCTAAAAAAAGTCAGGGCAGCATCCAGCAAGGTGCCCCAAAACGTCACATAACTCCTCAGCCCTATGAAATCCATGTCAACTAGGAAGCTGGACAATGGAAGCCTCTGGATAGGAGGGTGAGTATGGTATTGTCAATGCCTCAGCCAGTCAGCAGCATGTCTTGTTCCTCATACTGGCTGATCCGTGTGACAGTGCCTTCCTTAAAGGGCACAAGTCTTACACACAGAGGGGCCCAACCTGGCCTCACCTGACCTCTGGGAGAGCATTTGTACTAGGGATATCTAGGATGATCATACAGTGAACACGTGGCCCTGACCAGAACTAGGATTTTGCCCAAGGTAGGGTGAGAACACTAGGCAGAGTGTGTGGGTACCTGAGGCCCACTCATGTCCAGCAGGGCCAGACCAGTAATGTCACCAGGCTTGAAAATCAACCAGTCACCTCGACTAGGGTGGGCAGAAATCCTCAGACCAGCCATCAACCTTATCCTCTCAAGGAGGTCATGAAGGCTGAACTTCCATGTCCTGAGTGACCATTACCTGACCACTAATGAGGCAGAAGTCTGAGGCCAAGCAGATGGCACTGGGGCTATGATTTCAGGGTACAGTTCATGCTCTAGATTATAGGAATGATGAAAATTAGGAAAGTGAGGTTCCAGGAGGCTAGGTCCCTAGGTCTGCCATACTTGATGGGTTCCTTTCAGGGCAAGAAGTAGGAAATGTGACCTCATTTTGGGCAAGGATGCTCCAAGAGGGGGACCAGAGCTGCATAAGGGAGAAGAGCTCCATGCTCTTCAGGAATAGGTCTTAACTGGATTCCACAATCAGTTCCCTTTTTTCCTTTTTTTTTTTGAGTTGGTGTCTCACTCTGTCACCCAGACTGGAGTGCAGTGGCTGCTCCCAGCCACCGCAGCCTCGACCTGCTGGGGTCCGGCGAACTTCCTCCTCAGCCCTCTGAGTAGCCGGAATTACAGGCATGTGCTACCATGCTCGGCTGATTTTTTGATTTATTGTAGAGATGAGGTCTCGCTGCCCAGGCGGGTCTTGAACCCATGGGCTCAGGCAATCCACTCACCTCAGCCTCGCAAAGGCGTGGGATTACAGGCAGAGCCACCGAGCCCAGCTATGTCCCTTTTTTTTCATCTGGCTGCTTGTGATTCTCTTTTTATTTTATTTTATTTTTTTTAGTTGGAGTCGCATTCAGTCACCATGGCTGGAGTGCAGCTCACGGCCACCCCAGTGTTAACCTGCTGGGCTCTGGTGGTCCTTCTCCTTCAGCCTTCCAAATAGCCAGAACTACAGATGAGTGCTACAATGCCTGGTTATTGTTTTAAATTTTTCTTGTAGAGATGATGTCTTGCCAAGTTGCTGGGGCTGGTCTCGATCCCACGGGCTCTGGCAGGATTCTCCATTTTTTGTTGTATCTGCAGGTACTGAAAATCACCCAGGTCCTTTTCTTATCTCATTTTGCTTTCAGGAGAAAAAAAAAAAAACCCTTCTGTCAAAAGAATTCTCAGCAACCCCTTCAGCAGCCTGCTCTGAGGAGAAGCACAGTACTGTCTTTGTACAACAGAGAGTGTCCAGTTCTCTCCAAACTCATCGAGAAGAGTTCTTACAATACTGAACTTCCAGATTTGTCCTACTGGATGGAGATGATTTGTTAGATCTGGCTCAGTAATGACATCACCAGATCACCAACATTGTCCTTCGGGGTTCTAGAGAATATGTCATTGAGTGCCTGTTTTAGAAGCTCATCTGCTCCAGGGTCATTGAGTGCACAACATGAGTCTTTAAATTTTTTTTTTTTTTTTTGATTTGGAGTCTTACTCTGTCCCCCAGGCTGGAGTACAGTGGCACACTCTTGGCCACTACAGCCTCGACCTCCTGGTCTCAGGCGATCCTTTAGCCTCAGGCTTCCAAGTAGCTGGAACTATAGTCGCACACTACCACACTTGGCTAATTTTTTTGATTTTGTAGAGACAAGGTCTTGCCAAGTTGCCTGGCTGGTTTTGAGGCACCAGTTCACACAATCCACTCACCTCGGCCTCCAAAAGTGCTGGGGCTAAACCTGGCCTAGAGTCTTAATATTCTGATACGCCAGGAGATCATCTGAGTTCGTGGACTTCTCGCATTTGTGAATTCTCTTTTCTCTTACACTCTCCCTCTTTTCTTAAAAGGAGGATTATTGAGGACAGAAAAGGAGGATTATTGAGGACAGAAAACAGTGGGAGAGGACCTGAAGGATTTACCAAACTCTCTTCTTTAATTCAGGAGCATTGGGGGACTTCTTTCTTTCTTTCTTTTTCTTATTTATTTATTCATATATTTATTCCTTTTTACTTTTTACTCTTCTTTCAGGGGGCTTGTTTCTTTGGTACGTGGGTATGGCAATGGCCAGTTTGTCCAACATGTCACTGGTGGATGTGGATTTCACCAGCAGGGCAAAAAACGTGGGCTCCACTTGAAACTACTCACAGGGTACATTGAAGTGTTTTGCTGCCTCTGCAGACTGAGACGTAGTCCTGCAGCTCAGCAATCAAGTCACCAGGCCTCATTCTTGTACTACAGTTCCCAGCATGCTCCCTGATTCGTGCCACATCCTGCTCCTCCCCCAACTTCCGGTGCAGGGAGGCAACTCAACCTCAAAATGCTACAAGAAAAAACATGCTTTTCTTTTTTCTTGCCTCCTCCAGCCCCGTTCGATCACATCTGCTGTCATTGAAGATCAGAAGGGAGGTGACCTGTCGCCTTATCCCATCAGCGATGCTAGTTCAGAAGCTGCCCAATCAGAAAGGAGATTAAAATGAGGTAGTGGCTTCCGGGTTCTGACCGGGTCTTTTGTTTTCTGGGCCTGCGGAAGTGCCGAATCATCTCGGAAACAGTGGCATGTCTTTGCTTCTTCCTTTTTCACCCTGTGAGATGCAGGTCCGAGGAGTCAGTAAGGAAGACGCTGGGACACCCAGAAGCCGGCAGATGGTGAGTATGGGTGTGGGTGCGAGAGCGAGTGGCAGGACGGACATAGATGACCCGGCTGTGGCCGACCGGCCTCCCCCTCACTTCTGATCCTGGACCTGTGCCCGCCGGCGGCTCGGCCCCAGTCCCCTCTTCACATTGTGGGTCTGGTTCGGTCCCCAGGGTCCTGTCCCCTTGGCGATCTCGCCCTACTGGTGGCTTCCGCAGGCAAACCCGCGCTGCATGTGTGGCACCCAGGAGTGTCGTGGGGGATCTGACCGTCATGGCAGCCCTTGGGGAAAGGGGCTGTGGTCCTGGCCCTGTTCCTCTCTCCTAGAAGGTAAACGGATGCTCCAGCACAGTATTAATGAGTTCTCATGGGCCTACAGCGGATCGTGAATCCCTAAGTCCCAGTCAGGTCTTGTGGTCTTGGGGCTCCGGAGAATCTGGCGGTAAAGCCTTGGAGAAGAGGCAGGGGGAAGCCGGCCACGGGCAAATGCCGGTGGGGGACAGCCCCACAGTTGCCTGATCCGGAATATCCAGGTGGAAATCCCTAGACCAAATCATCAGGGTTGTTTGGGTACTGGATAGTGTGAGGGAAAATGGATGGACAAGGGGTGCAGCTCCGCCAGGGCTGGCAAGCCAGGGGTGCGCGCTTGGAACCCAGAGATCTGAGTAAATTGCAAAGAATTGTAACACACAGAGGTGAGAGAAGAAAAGATTTATTTAAGAAAATTCACCTCCCACCGACGGTATGGGCCTACACCATAGGTGAGTGTGGCCTTGTAGCTCCCCAAATCCTAGCTTACATCCTTTTCTTGGAGATGTTGCACGTGACTGCCGTGACTTCCTTGTTGACCACCTGTGGATGTCTTGAATATCCTGTGACAAAGAGACCCATTAATGTCTGTCCATATTATCATGGCCCTGGGCATGACAAGGATTCTAATTCCAAACGATATCCCTTAGAACTAGTGGAGGGTACACCTCCCCTTATCTCCTAGGCATTCCCAGTGTGTAGCTTTGGGGGATCCTTGGCTTCCCTGTAGATAGTGCCCAATTTATTGGAAGATCAAATCCCCACCTGCTCTCCTTCTGAGCGGTTATAACTTTTGTAATTACAGGTTTCATGACTTTTACAGTCCTCACCCAATGCATGATGTCTTAGGTCTTGTAAATCCCTTTACTCTAGGCAAACTTGATTGCCACTATGAGATCCCTCAGATACATGGAGGTCTTTTTCTGAAAAGACAAAGTCGGTAAAGTTAATTATACCTAAAGTGTGCACAGCTTCCACTTTCTCATCATTGTGTCAGGGTTTCAGAATAACATAAAAAATGACTTCCCACTCTCGGTCTGTCCTCTCAAGGATCATTGGCAGTTTGTCACCAGGCCCAAAACTGGTTCTGCCTCGTGGAGCAGCCAAAGTCAAGACAAGGATTTGGAACAGGGGCTGTGACATTATTTAGAGGACCATTAAAACTGAGAAGATGAGGGGTCAAGACCCCTCTTGGGTTTTGTGTACTTTTTGGGGGTTTTGTCCAGGTCAGTAGTGGGGGAGAGAGAGGGAGTGGATTGCTTGAGCCCAGAAATTTGAGGCTAACCTGGACAACATAGCACATCCATGTAGCTATAAAAGCTGGTACAGTTTATCCAAGAGTGGTCTCGCGTGTCTGTAGTTTCAGATTCTTGGGAGCCTGAGAAGGAAGAATCTGTTGAGCTCAGGAGGTCAAGATGGTGATAAGCTCTGTGGAGACAATTCATGCCTTCCTGGGTTATAGAGTGATACTCAGACTCATAAAATACACTTAATTTAATTTTTATAAAATAAAGGCATATCTTCATCATGTAGGTGGGACTTGTCCAGATAATCTCATCTGACAAGAAATGCCAGAGGCAGTTGTGGCAAAAATGGCTGATTCTTAGGTAAATGTGTTCCAGGTCAGGGGCTGTGTCTCTTTTCCTACTGGAATGTCATGATTTTAGAGCATGCAAACCTTGACTGATAATAGTCTTTTTTTTTTTAAGTTGGATTTTCACTCTGTCACCCAGGCTAGAGTACAGTAGCATCCTCCATCTCCCATAGCTTCCACCTGCTGTGCTCAGGTGATCTTTCCACTTCAGCCTTTTGAGTAGCTGGAACTACAAGCACACACACCACCAGGATTGGCTAACTTGTTGATTTATTGTAGAGATGAGGTCTTGTCAAGTTGTCCAAGCTGTTCTCAAACCTATGGGCTCAGACAATCAATCCTCTCACCTTTCTCCCAAGTTTTGGGATTATAGGCACGAGCCACCACGCCTGGCCTTCATATATATCTTATTCTACTTTAAACCTGTGTATTCCCTTGATTTTTCAGTCTTTATTTATGTTTAAATGTAGGGCACAATTCAGGGCTATGTATACTAATGTCATGTTGATGAGGTATGCCCCACACTCCCCCAGCAGTATTCCATTTTCAGTCTTTTTTTAAAGTCACTATCACATTGTTTTACTTTCAAGTCCTTATTATGGATAATAACGCCTTTCAAACTTTTTTATGGATTTCCAATTTAAATATTGTTTGCAAAATAATTTGTTTTCGTCAGAACACAAGCAACTGTTTGTATATCAGTATCAAACTCAATTGATAATCTGATTAGATTATTGACATGATGAAACCATTTAATCTTACTTACCAATCATGTATTTTCATTATTTTTTATTTCTACTATTTTTCATGTATTTCAGAAATATTTTACACTTCTTTATAATTTGATCTTTAAATGTAAATTTTTTTGTAAATTTTACAATATCTTTTTAATCTATTAACAAGATTATGTCTTTCTCATCAATTTTATTAATGTGACTTACTGTATTTATGAATTCCCAAATGCTGAATCTCCTAAGCATCCCTGACATAAAGGGAGCTTGTTCATGATGTAACGCTACAACATGCTGACACAGTGATTCTACTGATTTTTTTTTTTTTTTTGAGTTGAAGTCACTCTGTCACCCAGACTGGAGTGCAGTAACCACTCCCAGTCACTGCAGCCTCGACCTGCTGGGCTCCAGTGATCCTTCCATCTCAGCCTTCCAAGTAGGTGGAACTACAGGCGCATGCTAACATGCCCAGCTAATTTTTTGATTTATTGTAGAGATGAGATCTCACCAAGTTGCCTAGGTGGGACTTGAACCCGCAGGCTCAGGCAATCCACTCACCTCAGCCTCCCAAAGCATGGGATTACAGGCTATGACACCGAGCCTGGCATCATGTGAAATCTTAATCGTTCACATTCCCATCCTTTGCTTGTATCTGAGGATGTACCCCATTTCCAATGGGAAGCTTGGATATCCACACATTGCCGTGTTCCCCAAGTGCAAGGAAACATTTTTAATACTGCAGGTCATACATTCATGGTGAGAACAGTTCATGGCAACTAGGCAGCATGGATGCTAAGAAGAGTGGAGTCTCTGGTATGTAGGGGGACACATCCTTCAAAGCCCTTTAATATCAGTAAGAACAAAAAAAATGGAAAAATACTCATTAGGCAAGACCATCATAAGTAAACTTGAGGTTTACAAGTTTTAAAATTGACAGTCCTCCTGACCTGGGACACATTTATCTGAGAACCAGGTCTTTTTTTCCTTTTCCTCCAGCTTCTCTGGAATTATTTTACTTTTTGAGTCAGAGGTCTCACTCCTTTGCCCAGGTTGGAGTGCAGTGACATGCTCACAGCCACACCAGCAATGACCTACTGGGCTCAGGCAATCCTTCTGCCTCAGCCATCCAAGTAACCATAACTACAGACTAAACCACACTTGGCCAATTTTTTATGTATTGTAGAGAAGAGGTCTTGCCAAGTTCCCTGGGCTGGTTCAAACCCATGGGCTCAGGCAGTCCTCTCTCTGTGGCCTCCCAAAATGTTCAGAATACAGGCTGAACCACCCAGTCTGGCCCTCTGGGATTTCATTTCAGCTGAGATGATCTAGACAAGTCACACCTACATGTTCAAAATATGCCTTATTTATTTTAAAATCAAATTGAACATATTTATTTTTTGTTAGAGTCTCACTCTGTCACCCAGGCAGAAGGACGTGGCATCATCATTACACACCACAACCTTGAACTCCTGGACTCAGGCAATCCTTCTGTCTCAACCTCCAAAATACCTGGAACTACAGGACTTTGCTAATACCCCTGGCTAATTTTTGTTTAATTATTTTTATAGTGACATGAATATGCTATGTTGTAGAGGTTGGTCTCAAACTCCTGGCCTCAAGCAATCCTCTCACCTCAGCCTCCCTAAGAGATAGGATTCCTGGCATAGCTTTGATATGCAGCCAGCATATTCCTTTCACATAAGCATAATCCTTTCCTTGCTACCACCACACCCACAAGCAGGAGGGTCCAGAAAGGGCGATAAAGTCTACTTTTTTCTGTTTTTTTGTTGTCACAGGAGACAGATTCAAAAACAGTGAACTCCTGCAAGGAGGGCAAAGTGTGAGTTAAATCTTTCCTATCCACAAATACCCTCCTTGCCAGAAAGACTGGCAATTTTCTTTTTTTTTTTTTTTTTGAGTTTGAGTCTCACTCTGTCATCCAGACTGGAGTGCAATGGGCACTCCCAGCCACCACAGCCTCGACCTGCTGGGCTCCCGCGATCCTGCTGCTTCAACCTTCCAAGTAGCTGGAACTACAGGCGCACACTACCATGCCCAGCTAATTTTTGATTTATTGTAGAGATGAGGTCTCATCAAGTTGGCCAGATGGGTCTCGAACCCATGGGCTCAGGCAGTTCACTCACCTCAGCCTCCCAAAGTGCTGGGATTACAGGCTGAGCCACCAAGCCTGGCTGGCAATTTCTTCTACAGCAATAAATATATGACCTCACTGGCTTACCTGCCTGATCTAACCCAAGCAGATCAGGATAGGTGACCGCCCTTCTGAATTTAACTTTCACGAACATATCTGGCAACCTCAACTTGACAATGTTGCCATGTTAGGATCACATGGGGATAGCTGGGCACAATGGCTCACACCTGTAATTCCAGTAGTTTGGGAGATGAGACAAGAGGATTGCCTGAGCCCCAGGTTTCCAGACCAGCCTGGCCAACTTAACAAGAGCTCATTTCAGCAATAAATCAAGCAATTAGCTGGGCATGGTTGCACATGCCTGAAGTTTGACATGAAAGCATTGCCTGTGGCCAACAGGTCAAGGCTGCAGTGGCTGTGAGTGTCCCACTGCACTCCATCCTGGGCACAACAAAGAAAACCTATATGGTTATTTTTAACAATGACAACCCAGCAGAAATGATAATGAAAGAAATTCTGTCTGTGAATGTTCTCTTAAGCAGTAACATCAGAACTCACAACAACAAAAAATCAGGTACCATGGGCACTTCCCTTTGTATGGACCACATGGTGCTGATTTAAGCATTTACCCTTTTACAACAGTTGGAAGTTTCTGGTGTGTAAAGATATTGACCACTTGATCTGTTTTTTCTAGTGGCTTTGTAATATGGTGGTAAACCTGTTATCTACCAGTGTGTTTTTCCAGACCTACTCCTCATTATTTACCCAAGTAACAGGAAACTGGAGCCAACCCATATGGCTAAATTTATTCTTGTCCATGGAGAGTTTTATTCTTATTACTAAACTCAGCATTAAAAAATAATTCATTGAAAGTGTTATCGGCTAGGCTCGGGAGGTCTTAGCGAATGGATCATCTGAGTCTGCATGTTCAAGACTAGTTCAGGCACCTTGGCAAGACCTCCTCTCTACAATAAAAAAAAAATAGCTGGGCGTGGTAGCACATGCCTGTAGTTCTAGCCACTTGGAAGACTGAGGCAGAAGGATCACTGGAACCCAGCAGGTTGATTCTGGGTTGGCCGTGTGTGTGCCGCTGCACTCCTGCCTGGGTGACAGAGTGAGATTCACTCAAAAAACAAATGTAATGGATGCTTTCATACACCTGTGAAACTCAACAATTAATCTATCACACTTTCTGATGAAAATGTATTGACTTCCACAGCTACAAAAAGAGAAATTGTTCCTCAACGTTGTGATGTAACCTTGGGGTGGAGATGGGAGGAATGGGGAACTCTACCCCAGACCCTCTCTCCGTTGGCCCTGCCAGTCAGTCGGATCCTCCCAGCTCTTGGGTCCAACACATGGAAAAAGGGACTGTTGACAGAGGGCTCAGCTGGTGAGGTCACGGATGGGACAAGCCCCATGGTCCTGGCTTAGCCTCACCTACACCGAGGGTACCAGGCCCAGCGGCCGGCGGGGACGTATTCACTGTCAACTGAGGGGGAGGCTGGTCATGCCACACCCGGGTCATCCGAGTCCATCCACTTTCCCTCTCGGGACACCCCGGCATACTCGCCTTCTCCCAGCCTCTGGATGTCCCGGCAGCCTCACCAAGGGCTTCCACATCCTGCAGATCACAGGGCGACAGAGGTTGAAGCGAAGATACACGTGGGTGCCAGAGTACAGGACACTGCCGAAAGGACGACCCAACTGCTCAGGCGCAGGAGACGAAGGCCCCAAAACCGCCCTCTCACTTCCGGCTCCCGTCTGATTGACCAGTTCAGACTTCAGCATCTATTGATTGGAAAAGCCTTCAGGCCCCACCCTTCTGGTCTTGATTGACAGAAGGTGCGAAACAATAAGAACTCCATAGGCAAAAATGCCTTTAGATTTCTCCTTGCCCCAGAGTCTGGGCAGAAGGGTGGGGGGAGGAGGCTTTTGAACCCGTTGGGGCATGATGGGAGTTTGTGTCGCTGCTGGTTGGTGGGTCGCTGGACTGTAGGTCGACACCACCTCTCCCAGGACATGCTGGGATTGTAGTCCTGCAGTTCCACAACCCACCAACTGGGAGCCATGCAGACGCCAGTGTTACCTGCAATTCCTGTAAGGGGCTGCCCTCACAAGTTACTACCACATTTCGGAGCTGGGAGAAATCTCAACATTTTCTTGCCTCATGCAGCCCGTGTCTGATCGCATGTCCTGTCACTCAAGACCAGATGGCCTGGGGTTTTATCCAATCAGCTGATGCTGGGGTTTGAAATGGCCAATCAGACAGGAGGTGGAAGTGAGGGGGCAGCTTCCGGGCTATTAATGGACCTTAGTTTCCTCTGTCTAAGAAGATGAGGAATATCGCATATCTTCATTTTAGCCTGTTTTGCCCTGTGAAAAACAGGTCCTGGGAGATTCATAGGACAGATGCTGCGACCCTCGGAAGGCGGGAAGTGGTGAGTGTGTGAGGAGGTTTCCCAGGAGGGAGAGGGGAATGGACCTGGATGACCCGGCTCTTTAGGGACTGGCATCTCCATCAGCTCTGAGCCTGGACACAACCCTACCAGTGACTCAGCCCGGTCCCCTCGGTGTAGGTGGGCCTGGGCCATGACCCTGTGGTCTTGACGCTGCAGCGACATCGCCTGCTGAGCACTCTCTGTGCAGCTCACCATCTCCAAGTGTGCCGAACCCGCGAGGGATGTGGAGAGGATCCGACCTGCGTGCGGGGCTGGTGTGGGGAAGGGGAGGCTATGATCCTGGCCCACTCCCTCTCTCCTCCCCAGAGTTAAACTGTGGCTCCATCACAACGTTAAGGAGGCCTCTTGGCCAACACC
Source organism: Cephalopachus bancanus (assembly GCA_027257055.1). NCBI lineage: Eukaryota > Metazoa > Chordata > Mammalia > Primates > Tarsiidae > Cephalopachus > Cephalopachus bancanus. The sequence goes on along the minus strand of JAPVLO010001278.1, from coordinate 160,667 downwards.
GGTTCTTGAGTCCGGAAACCCCAGCCAGGACTCGTGGTGTGGGGATCTCCGAGGGCCTGGGAGGAAAGGCTTTCAGAAGGGGTGTGGGGAAGCCGGGATGGGGAAGTGCTGTTGGGTGACAATCCTGCAGTGGCCTTAACTTAATTATCTAGGTGGAACTCTCCAGGATCTGTCATTAGTGTCATTGGGCATTTGTGTCACCAGGTCCAAATCCGGGTTCTTTCAACATAAGGAGTTGGAGTAGGGGTTGTGACTTTATTTAGTAGAGACACTAAAATAAATGAAATGAGGGAACGGCATCCTAAAGACCCCTCCTGGGTTGTGTGTGCTTTATCAAAATTTTTATCCAGACTGTGGAACAGAAAGCGACTAAGATCAAGAGGTGGCTTAGACTTGCAGACATCTGGGCAATGAGAGGAGTCCTGGAAAGTGGTGAATTATCTTTGTCCTTGGTTCACAGTCTCCTTGTTCCTTTATTAAACAAAACAGAGTTACTGCACATCCTCCCACTTTCCCAGAGTTAGTCTAGACAGCTGCATACTGGTGCCAACCTTGTCAGCATTTCAAAATTATTTTAGCTACATGCAAACACACAAAGAAGTACCAGAGCCCCCCCATCTAAAATGGAGTTATGTCAAACTTTTGAGGGTTGAAACTATCCCATTTTGCATTGATTAGGTCTAAGATTTATATTATTAAATTAGTAACTCTCAAAAAATTTATTTTAGTTCGGCGACTAGTTTCTGTGCAGTTTTAGACACATCACTGTTCTTGAGGGGCAAAGGCTGAACTGCTGTCTGCCCTCTGGATTATCTTGCATTTGTAAAGAAGGAAAACTATCTTAAAGGATAAAGTAGACCCACCTCAGGGAGATGGTGGAAGAACCAAATCACAGAGAACCTCAGGCAAACAGGAAGGCAAGTGAGGGGCTCCTAAGAGGGTGGTAAGACTCTAACAAAAAAATAAATGCATGGCATTTAATTTTGAAATAAGTAAAGGCATATTTTCAAAATGTAGGTGTGACTTGATTAGGTAATCTCACCTGAGAAGAAATCCCAGAGAAGTAGGAGAAAAAAAAAATTACTGCTTCTCAGGTAAATGTGTCCCAGATCAGAAGGAATGTCATGTGTGTAAAACTTGCAAACCATGCTGCTTCCTTGTGATGGTCCTGCCTAATGAGTTTGTTTCAACTATTATTGTTCTTCCTGTGATATTCAATGGGTCTGTCGGACACTGCTCCCTACGTAGCCTCTTCTGTTCTCTTCAATCATAGGGCTTAGTTGTCATATACTGTTCTCACCATGAATGTATCACCTGTATCTTTAAAAATTTTCCCTTGTTTCAGGGGGTCATTGGAAGGCATGGTAACCAAGAATCCCACTGGGATTCACATTTATCCACATTGGATAAATCCTCAGATTCTAATGAAGGATAGAAATATGTGTATATATATATACACACACACAAATATATATATATATATATATTTTGGGTGTAGTCTTCTTCTGTTGTCCAGAATGAAATGCACTGGCACACTCATGGCCACCAGAGCCCAGGTAATTTTTTAAATTTATTGTGGAGATAAGGTCTTGCCAACTTGCCCAGGGTGATCTCACACCCAAGGGCTCAGGAAATTATCTTGCCACAGTCTCCCAAAGTGCTGGGATTATAGGCATGAGCCTCTGCTCTTAGCCAGAACATGTACTGTTAAGGTTCTATCTAGTTGCTCTGACAGCTCCATGCAGAACACAGTTAATAAAATGTATATTTAAGCAAGGTGGCAGTTACTGCGCAAAATATCTTTGAAAAGTCTGAATGAAGAATAATTAGAAGAGACTTGCTCTCTAGAATCCCAACAACCAGAAATATAAGAGATTTCAGAGATTACATGCCATGGGAGATACCTGTAGGCTGATTTCTGCCTAACATGTGTTTTCTTGTTATTAAGTTGAGATTATAAATTACTATATTGGATGGGTGTGGTGACTCAGCCTGTAATCCAGCACTTGGGGAGGCTGAGGCAACAGAATTGCCTGAGCCTGTGTTTTGAGAACAGTTTGGGCATTTGGTGAGACCTCATCTCTACAGTAAATTAGAAAAACTAGCCAGGCATGGTTGCATGCACCTGTAGTTCTAGATATTTGGAAGGCGGAGGCAGAAGGATTGCCTAAGTCCTCCAGATCAAGGCTGCAGTAGTCATGAGCATACCATTGCACTCCAGCCTGGATGAGGAGACTGAGACTCCAACTCAAAAAATAATAATAAATTATTATAATTTTGGCTAAAAGATCTCAGCATGGATGTTGTGTTCCACCTGTGCCTTGACATCTGATACCAGTTTGTCCCAACTACTTGGGATGCTACGGAGGATGGATTCTTTTAGCCAAGGAGATTGAGGCTGCAATAGGCTGTGATTATGCCATGGCACCCTAGTCTGGATAAGAATGAGACAAACCAACTGAAAAAAAGTGCAGAACCTCAGGCTAAATTCAGGTTTTCTGAATCCAAATTTGCACTTTAACAAGATATTCAATTCATTGTTGTACAAATTAAAACTTGATGAGGACCTTCTGAGGCACTAGGTGTTTTCCATCTGAGCAGTATGTGTATTGTACTCTGTGTGATGTAAACATAGCAATTAAAATTCTATTTGCCTGTGCTGATGTCCAAATGTATGCTGTTTCACTCAGAAAAATAGAGTCTACACTGGCTGAGATGACTTTATTTCATCCTTTTTTCCCACACTTATTGCATTAGAGGGTATTTCTGTGTTATGAATTTTCTTATTGCATAATAATAGTTGTCTTGTCAGCTGGACCCTGTTCTTTTCACTCTTGCTTTACCTAGAGGCCATGGTAACTTGGTAAATATGTGTTTTTGTTGTTTTCAGGGGTTGTTGTCATTCAAGGATGTGGCCATAGAATTCTCTCCAGAGGAGTGGGAATGCCTAGACTCCCCTCAGCGAATATTGTACAGGACTGTGATGTTAGAGATCCATAGAAACCTGGTTTTTCTAGGTGAGGAAACTTCCAAAGTACAATCCCTGTTTCATACTAAGGATTTTATGTCCTTCCTTTGTATACTGTTTTCTGGGAATTTCTGCTTTGCATGAATGAGTTTCAGATTCCTACTTTCAAAAAAAGCTGATAATATGTTAACATAGAAAATAAAAAATTAATGATGTTTCATTTTGACATGAAGCCTTCTCTATTTTAAATTGACCAGTGTCCTCCTTGCTACATTATTGGTAAGTTCAGAAATTTAGTGGCATATATATCATTGCCCACATCTCATTCCAATTGCTGCCATAAGTTATTGACTCACTAGTACTGAACTAAGAATGCACAAGTTTAAGGTCAGTCATAGTGGTTCAGGTGTGTAATGCCAGCACTTTAGGAAGGTGAGTTGAGAGGACTGCCAGAGCCCATGGGCTCAAGAACAGCCTGGGCAACTTGGCAAGATGCCATCTCTACACTAAATCAAAAAATTATGGCCAGGATCGGTGGCTCAGCCTGTAATTCTGTGCCTTTGGGTGGCTGAGGTGAGTGGATTGTCTGAGCCCACGGGTTCAAGACCCACTTGGGCAACTTGGTGAGACCTCATCTCTACAATAAATCAAAAAATTAGCCAGGTGCAGTAGCGTGCACCTGTAGTTCCAGCTACTTGGAAGGCTGAGGCAGAAGGATCACCGGAGCCCAGCAGGTCGAGGCTGCGGTAGCAGGAGTGGCCATTGCACTCCAGTCTGGGTGACAGATTGAGACTCCAGCTCCAAAAAAAAAATTATCTGGGAGTGGTAATGCACACCTCTAGTTCTGGTTACTTGGTAGCTGAGGGAGAAGAATTACCTGAGCCCAACAGGTAAACACTGGGGTGGCCATGAACTTTCCACTGTACTACACCCTGGGTGACAGAGTGAGACTCCAACTTAGAATGAAAAGAAACCCATAAATTGGAAATTCTGTCTAAATGTTCTTAAGGTTTTATTGGGAAAACCATATTTTGGGATTAATTTTCTAGAACCTTGTATAATGTGTTCTCTATTGACCAAATACTAGGTTTGTAATTGAAGAACCCCAGCAAGAGTCATGTGACTTTTTTCTAATTAAACAGGACTTGCTGACTCTAAGTCAGACCTCATCATGCATCTGGAGCAAAGGAAAGAGCCCTGGGATGTGAAGAGACATGACATATTAGCCAAACTTCCAGGTAAGTGGGAGTGAATGAAGCAGATGACACAGGTGGAGGAATTAGAGCTTGAAATGTGGTTTGAGAAGATGGCCTGCTCCATTGGAAATGGTTTCTGAGAAGCCTGGGATTCTTTCTCTTGCTATCAAAAAGGGACATCTGTTATTCCATGTTCTGAAATTCTCCAAAAACTCTGCTTCTTCAATGATCTTTAAAGTTTACAGAGGAAATCAAAGTCCACTTAAAAGTTTGGTAGAAACTGCATGATCTGACTACCTTTCTGATGCTTTGGAGATGTGTAAGTATTTGTTTATTTATTTGGAAATCCATGTCAAGCTATTTTTTATGTTTTCTTTTTGCATCATGGTTGGCAGTATGTGAGCAGTGATTTTGTTATCTGTTTGAGAAATTTTAAGAACACACTGGACACATGTTACATGTGTTCAAATTTATGATTTTCTATACTAGGGAGATTTCCAATGATTTTATTGAAGTTCATACTCAATAGTCATACCTAAATACAAATTTTCTCTCTTAATAGATGAAATCCTGATATTTTACTTTTATAGTATAATCTGAGCCTGGTAGTTTTTCTTTATGTCCAAATATTTAAGTATACTATATCATGTAGAGGATTGGTAAACATATATTAAACTCCTACATGTTACTTTGTATCTTAATAACTCTTATTTTATAATTTTCTTTAGTATGAAGTTTAGGACTAGATTCATATATGCATATATTCAAACACATATGTATGCATGTTTATGTGTGATTAGGTTCTGATTTTTATACATATTTTAATTTATACCTACATATTTTTTTTTACAAAAATGAATAGCCATATGTTGTAAATAATGTAATAATTTGATATACCTATGCAGTATGAAATGATGATTGCATTTATATTGATGAACATATCAACCATCTTACGTAGTTGCCATTTTTATGTTTTGTAAGGACAACACATAATGTCTTCTATTTTAGCAAATTTTCTAAGCATACGAGATGTCTTTATTTATTTATTTATTTTTGAGTTGGAATCTCACTCTGTCACCCAGACTGGAGTACAGTGGCCGCTCTGGGCCACTGCAGCCTCAACCTGCCGGGCTCTGGCTATTCTTCTGCCTCAGACTTCCAAGTAGCTGGAACTACAGGCACGAGCTACCATGCCCGGCTTATTTTGATTTATTGTAGAGATGAGGTCTCGCCAAGTTGCCCAGACGGGTCTCAAACCCATGGGCTCAGGCAATCCACTCACCTCAGCCTCCCAAAGGCGTCAGATTACAGGCTGAGTCACTGAGCCTGGCTACTAGATGTCTTTATTAACGATAAGTCACTATGGTACACATTAGTTCCCTAAAACTCAGTTATAACTCAAATTTTGTAACCATTGAAAAACATCTCCATTTTCCAACCTGCAGGCCCTGGTGACCATGTTGTACTTTCCTCCTCTATGAGTGTACATAATTCCTCACAGGAGTGAGATCATACAGGATTTTCTTTTCCCGAATTGGAGTTGCATTCTGTCACCCATTCTGGAGTGCAGTGGCATGCTAATGACAACCACAGCCTCATTGCTGGGCTCAGGAGATCCTTCCATATCAGCCTTTCAAGTAACTGGAACTACAAGCATGTGCTGCCACACCGAGCTTTTTTTTTTTTTACATTTGTCATAGACTCGAGGTCTCACCTAGGTGCCCATACTGATCTTGAAACCCTGAGCTCGGGCAATCCTCTCACCTCAGTCTCCCGATGTGATGGGTTTACAGTCTTGAGCCACTGTAGTGTTCTCACACAGTATTTGTGTGTGTGTGTGTGTGTGTGTGTGTGTGTGTGCCTGGCTCACTTCAGTTAGCATAGTGTCTTACAATGTCATCCATAAAGTTGAAATTGCAGAATTCTGTAAAAATTTTTTGGCTGAATCATATGCCATTGTGTATATATATGTGTCTCTGTGTGTGTGTGTGTGTGTGTGTGTGTGTGTGTGTGTGTGTGTGTGTCTGTGTGTGTGTTATTTTCTTTTATTTTTTTGAGTTGGAGTCTCACTCTGTCACCCAGACTGGAGTGTAGAGGCTGCTCCCAGCCACCGCAGCCTCACCTGCTGGACTCTGGCGATCCTTCCACCTCAGCCTTCCAAGTAGCTGGAACTACAGGCACGCACTACCACGCCCAGCTAGTTTTTGATTTATTGTAGAGATGAGGTCTCGCCAAGTTGCCCAGGCGATCTTGAACCCGCGGGCTCAGGCAATGTTATTTTCTTAATCAACACAGATTTCACAAATATTTGGATTGTTTTCAAGCTTGGCCATCTTGACAAATCCTACAATGCCCATAGGGGTTGGAGACTTTTTTTATACTGATTTTATTTCCTATGGTTATATACCCAGAAAAGCGATTTCTGTACTATGTGGCAGTTTTTACCTATCTATCTATCTATCTATCTATCTGAGTTGGAGTCTCACTCTGTCATCTAGACTGGAGTGCAGCAGCTGTTCTCAGCCACTGCAGCGTGGGCTCCAGCAATCCTTCCGCCTCATACTTTCAAGTACCTGGAACTACAGGCGTGGACTACCATGCCTGGTTTGTTTGTTTATTTATTTATTTTAGAGATGAGGTCTCTGGAACTACAGGCGTGGACTACCATGCCTGGTTTGTTTGTTTATTTTAGAGATGAGGTCTCCCAAAGCACTGGGATTACAGGCTGAGTCACCAAGCCTGGCCTGCCTTTTTATTTTTAAAAGAATGTTGATAATGATTTTTTGTATGACTCTACTGGTTTTAAACTCACCAAGAGTATACAGGATTTCTTTTTCTTCACATTTTTATCAAAAGTTCTCTCTAGGCCAGGCTCGGTTGCTCAGCCTGTAATCTCAGCACTTTGGGAGGCCGAGGTGAGTGAATTGCCTGAGCCCACGGGTTCGAGACCCGCCTGGGCAACTTGGCGAGACCTCATCTCTACAATAAATGAAAAATGAACCAAGAATGGTAGTGTGTGCCTGTAGTTCCAGCTACTTGGAAGGCTGAGGTGGAAGGATCACCGGAGCCCAGCAGGTCAAGGCTGCAGTGGCCAGGAGTGGCCACTGAACTCCAGTCTGTGTAACAGAGTGAGACTCCAACTAAAAAAAAAAAAGTTCTCTCTGTCTCTCTTCTGGTTGATATTAGCCATTCTAACAGCTGTGAGACAATATATCATTATTGTGTTTATTTGAAATTGCCTCCATTGATGATGTTCAGTGAAAATTCATATACCTGTTGTTAATATATATGTCTACATTGGAACATAACTATTTATTTTGGGGCTACTTTTTATTCAAGTGATTATAATTTTCTTGCTTTAACATCTCATGAAGTATGTGGTTTGCAGATGTTTTTCTTGTCCTGTAAGCCTTTTCCCTTTTTGCTTTTCCCCTTACTATGCATAAGCTTTTCAGTTTGGTGTTGCCAACTTGTTTATATTTATTTTTATTCCTGTAGTTATAAAAAATTATTACTAAGACCAATATCATATCAAGGATGTTCTCCAAATTCTTTTTATGGTTATGTTTTATCAACCATGTTCTCTGTCACCCAAGCAGTAGTGTGGTAGTTCAAGTAAGGGTTTCTTCATTTCATGTGAAAACTTCTCAAACTTTTTTGTAATTTGCAGCTCCACATATTATTGAGTCATTTATCCAGATTCATTCTATGCTTTGGCATACTTTGTTTGAATTGCAGTATTTGAAATTCAAAGATATACATGTCATAATGTTTATGATGTTGCTTTGTTGAGATTAATTTAACACCTTTTGCTAAGTTAGAGATTCTAGGAGACTCTCATGCCTGTTCTTAGGATGTGTCTTTCCTGTATGTTAGGACAGAAACCAATATTTGCCTAAACCCTCAGAGGACAGAAGTGCAAACTAATACTCCACTATTCTGTTTATTCCCTGAGACAGAAATCAATAGTTAGGATGTCACATCTGATTGCATCATACTATATTGTAGAGGAAGAGAAATTATGATGGCAAAATTACTAAACTTTCTCTTCCATGTAACTCATTTTATCATGTGGATTCTGCAAAGTCTTAGCTGTTTTTGAGTTCTCACACAGGCAATGGGGTAAGTATTTTCTTAAGTACATATATTTATGATGGAGTGGAAACCTGTGATTTGTACTTGCCATAATACTTATGTTCTTACCATGGTATAATACTATGTTTTATTTTTAAAGGATATTTACCTGAGTCTAGCACGTGGAATACATTTTTATTTTCATGATTTTCAGCTGTGACTTCTCATTACACTGAAGACCTTTTGCTAGAGAAGAGCATAGAAGACTCATTTGCAAAGGTGCCAGTGGGAAAATATGATAAATATAGCTTTAAGAACATATGCTTACAAAAATCTTGGGAAAGTGCCCATATTTCTGAAATGGCTTTCAAACATGAATATAGCAAAACGTTTAACTGGTCCTCAAAATGTAGTCAACATCAAACAAATAGTGGAGGAAATATACACAATGTATGTGGGAAAGTATTTAAGAAATCATCCTATTTAAATAGACATGAAAATATCCATAGGGGAGAGAGAGTCTCCAAAAGTGAAAAACATGACAAAGTCCTTAGCTATTACTCATGTCATTCACAACATCAGAAAATTCATTGTGGAGAGAAACTCTATAAATGTGAAAGAATGTGATAAAGCCTTTACTTGGTATCCACATCTTAGTCAACATCAGAGAATCCATACTGCACATAAACCCAACAAATATCAAGTATGTGAAAAATCCTTTCATCAGTACTCAAATGATACTCAACATCAAAGATACCATATGGGAAAGAAACCCTGCAGATGTGAAGAATGTGGCAAAGCCTTTCACTCTCAAGGAGAATTTGCTGGACATAAGACCATTCATACTGGAGAGAAACCCTATAAATGTGCAGAATGTGGCAAAGCCTTTCACTCTCATTCACATCTTACTCGACATACAGTGATCCATACTGGTAAGACACCCTACAAATGTGAAGAATGTGGCAAACCCTTTCACTGTCGTTCAAACCTTGCTCAACATACGATGATCCATACTGGAGAGAAACCCTACAAATGTGAAGAATGTGGCAAAGCCTTTCGCACTCGTTCAAACCTTACTCGACATATGGTGATCCATACAGGAGAGAAACCCTACAAATGTGAAGAATGTGGCAAAACCTTTCACTCTCATTCAAAACTTTCTAGACATACAGTGATCCATAATGAACAGAAACCTTATAAATGTGAAGAATGTGGCAAAACCTTTCACACTCATTCAAACCTTACTTACCATATGTTGATCCATACTGGAGGGAAACCCTACAAATGTGAAGAATGTGGCAAAGCCTTTCGCAGTTGTTCACACCTTGCTCAACATACAGTGATCCATTCTGCAGAGAAACCCTACAAATGTGAAGAATGTGGCAAAGCCTTTCACACTCGTTCAAACCTTACTCGACATATGGTGATCCATACAGGAGAGAAACCCTACAAATGTGAAGAATGTGGCAAAACCTTTCACTCTCATTCAAAACTTTCTAGACATACAGTGATCCATAATGGACAGAAACCTTATAAATGTGAAGAATGTGGCAAAACCTTCCACACTCATTCAAACCTTACTAACCATATGGTGATACATACTGGAGAGAAACCCTACAAATGTGAAGAATGTGGCAAAGCCTTTCACACTCGTTCATACCTTACTCGACATACAGTGATCCATAATGGACAGAAACCCTACAAATGTGAAGAATGTGGCAAGGTCTTTCACTCTCATGTAGGATTTGCTAGACACAATACCATGCATACTGGGGAGAAATCCTATAAGTGTAAGGAATGTGGCAGAGCCTATCACACTCAAGGAGGATTGGCTGTACATAAGACCATCCATACTGGACAGACACCCTATAAATGTGCAGAATGTGGCAAGGCCTTTCGCTCTTATGTAGGATTTGCTAGACATAAGACCATGCATATTGCAGAGAAATCCTACAAATGTGAAGAATGTGGAAAACCCTTTTACTCCCATTTAAAGCTTGCTGGGCATATCAAGGTACATAGTGGAGAGAAACTGTACAAATGTGAAGAATGTGACAAAGTCTTTCAGTCTCGCTATGGATTTGCTGGACATAAGACCATCCATACTGGGGGAAAACCCTACAAATGTGAAGAATGTGGCAAAGCCTTTCGCACTTCTTCAAACCTTACTCAACATACGGTGATCCATACTGGAGAGAAACCCTACAAATGTGAAGAATGTGGCAAGGCCTTTCACTCGCATGTAGGATTTGCTAGACATAAGACCATGCATACTGGGGAGAAATCCTACAAATGTAAAGAATGTGGCAAAGCCTATCACAGTCGAGGAGGATTGACTGTACATAAGACCATCCATACTGGACAGACACCCTACAAATGTGCAGAACGTGACAAAGTCTTTCGCTCTCATGTAGGATTTGCTAGACATAAGACCATGCATACTGGGGAGAAATCCCACAAATGTGAAGAATGTGGCAAAGCCTTTTACTCCCTTTCAAAGCTTGCTGGGCATATCAAGGTGCATAGTGGAGAGAAACCCTACAAATGTGAAGAATGTGGCAAAGCCTTTCACTCTCGCTATGGATTTGCTGGACATAAGATCATCCATACTGGGGGAAAACCCTACAAATGTGAAGATGTGGCAAGTCTTTTTGATCTCATGTAGGACTTGGTAGACATAAGACCATCCATACTGGGGAAAACCCAACAAATGTGAAGAATGTGGCAAAACCTTTCACTCTCACTATGGCCTTGCTGGACATAAGACCATCAATACTGGGGAGAAACCCTACAAATGCGAAGAGTGTGGCAAAGCCTTTCACTCATTAAGGATTTGCTGGATATAAGACCATCCATACTGGGGAGAAATACTACAAGTGTAAAGAATATGGCAAAGCCTTTCACTCTCACAATGGGTTTGCTGAACACATGACCATCCAACTGGAAAGAAACCCTATAAATGTGAAATATGTTAAAAAGCCTTTCACTTTCATTCACTACTTGCTTGACATGTCAAGATCCATACGATTGAGAAACCCTACAAATGTGAAAAGTATGGCAAAGCTTTTCACACTCAAAGGATTTGCTGGACACAAGACCATCCATAGTGGAGAGAAATCCTACAAACATGACAAATGTGGCAAAGCCTTTTGCTCTCAAATGATTTGCTATACATATGAGGTACCATTCTGGAGAGAAAATCTACAAACATGAAGAATGTGGCAAGAATCTTTTCTCTCATAAAGTATTTACTGAACATAAGTCCATTGATACTGGGGAAAAATCTTACAAATATGAAGAATTGATATAGCCATTCACTCTCACAACGGATTTGCTGGACACATGATCATCCATACTGGAGAGAAAGTCTACAAATGTGAAAAACATGGTAAGGCCTTTGCTCTCATGTTGCTGGACATATGAGAATCCATACTGAGATGAAACTATATAAAAGAGAGAAATGTGATAAAGCCTTGAGCTCTCATTCAATATTTGGTTGACATGTGAGCATCTATATTTAGGGATTCCCTATAGATGGGCAGAATGGGGTAAACCTTTTCACTGTTATTTCAAGTTTTCTTAACATCCGACAATTTATACTCTAAATTTTCTTTATCTCCACTGACTGGAAAATCACATATCTAGTTATAAACAATAGAGACATGGTGAGAAATTTACAGATGTAAAGAGTACCATTATCTTTACTCAAACCACAGATCTTTTGAATGTACAAATGTTAAACATGTCTAAAGACATTAACCAGCAAAAACTTTATTTGACATTAGACTGTGCATTGAAAGAATCTATAAATTTAAAGAATGTGGACTGGCCTTTGTTCAAAATATATGCTATTGGAAACACTAGGGTATTCAGACAGAAAACTTTACAGATGCAATTTATATGGAACCTTATTTACTGAAAAGTCACGTTGAAATAAATATCAAATATTGAGTGACATTAGGAGATTTTTTGTTTGTTTTTTTTAGGAAAGCATAAGTATATTCCCTGTATAATTTCGGTTTTGCATTGACAAAATTTGAGGATATTTTGAAAAGCAAACAATATTGATGTAACTCAACTCACATGATGCTATGCCTTCATTTGTAGGATTTATGTAAAGTCATGGGGTCAGTTGTTGGTACATTAGAGCTATGAAATGTCTTTGTATAGTAGGTCATCAGACTCATGTCATGTTTTCATGGGGGATGAAGAACAGTGATATATAATCTCCTTTAAAAGATTGAAGTAAAGAGGGTTTTTGTGGCTCACATTGAGCATTATTGTATGTTCAGCATGAGGTGAGTGCCCAGGCTAACATTTTTCCTTGGATAAATGACCAAGAATTATTGAGAGTTTTAGAAATCATTTGTCTTACTACTTACATGCTAATGAGAAAATGAGGCCAGAACATTAATATCTTGATGTATCTTCATGGTATCAATATTAACAAGCCATAAGTATAATTTAATATACTATAAAGAAATATTTTCATAGACATCAGAGCAAAGATAATTACTCTCTTAAAATGTATATATTGTAAGTTTATGTTTAGTAAATAATCAGATTCAGATTTTAAAACTGAAGAAAACTGTTTGCACATAAAGTATTAACAATTGTTGTCCACACAATAAATTGTTATGTTGCCATAAGTGTTAATCTATTCTATCTTACCCAGGATTGTAGGTATGTATGACCGTATACCTATTGAGCAACTTATGGAAGGATGTTTCTAGTGATCCTTTTTTCATACATCATATTTTTTTTAGTAATGTGTTATTTTGATTATTGTAATAAAGATTATATAGGAGTATAATTATAAGACCTAACTTTCTGAATTCTGACTATTGTAAATACTTATATATTAGGTTGGATTTTGACTCTGATGCCCAGACTGGAATACAGTGGAAAATCCATGGTCATTGCAGCCTCAACGTGATGGTATCAGGCCATCTTTCCTTTTTATCCTCCTGCGTAGCCAGTGCCACAAATTTTTGCCATCATGCCCAGCCAACTATTGGATTCATTGTTAAGACAAGGTCTCACCAAGTTGCTCAGGCTGGCCTCGAAGCCCTAGACTAAGGCAGTCTGCTATACTTTGCTTCCCAAAGTGCTGGAATAATAGGTATGAGCCACATGTCCAGTCTCTTCTGTTTCCTCTCCAGTCATCTGGCACTGTGTTGGAAGCACTTGTCCCCTCAAGTCATCTGCTTCTGACTTCTGTGGTGTGGATTCTGGGCTCTGGAATATCTTCAACATTTATATCTTGATACACATCCCTTTCCACTGTTTTGCCATAAATGCAATGAGTCTTTGTAATTTTCTTGATTCACTGTGGAGAGACCAAGTGCTCATATGGAAACATTAACATCACATGGTATGGGAAACAGAATCTCACAACACTTACATTAATCACTGGCAGCAGGAAGTGGGCAAAAAATTATTGATGATACACTTTGTGTCATAGCTAATTTTATGCAGTTATGAGTTAATACTTCATCTTTACATTTCTTTACACATTTCCCAACTGCTGATGGTGCCGTGTATACCCTGTAAGAGCATAAATTGTAAGTTTACCTTTATATTAGATTTGTATATCTTTATGATAGTAAATGTCAAAATAGACAAGAATATACTTCTTTCTGTTGTGCTTATGACATATTGATGTGCTCATGACATATTGGTAAAGTATTTCTAAATTAGGGTTTGTTTGAGAGTTTCTTTTAAGTGACCACAAATTGTAAAAAATAAATAAATAAATATTCCAGTGTATTTGTTGAAAAAAACGTGGATCTAGGGGGGTCAAACCCATGTTCTTTTTTTTTTTTTTTTTGAGTTGGAGTCTCACTCCGTCGCCCAGACTGGAGTGCAGTGGTTGCTCCCAGCCACTGCAGCCATGACCTGCTAGGCTCCAGCAATCCTTCCAACTCAGCCTTCCAAGCAGCTGGAACTACAGGCTCGCACTACCACCCTTGGCTAATTTTTTGATTTGTTGTAGAGAGGAGGTCTTGCCAAGTTGCCCAGGCGGGTCTCGAACCCACGGGCTCAGGCAATCCACTCACCTCAGCCTCCCAAAGCGTGGGATTACAGGCTGAGCCACCGAGCCTGGCTAAACCCATTTCTTTATGGATTAAAAGTACAGGGAAAAAAATAAATGTGGAAATAACAAGACAGCATAAGCTTCACTAGCAATATTTGGAAAACAACCAAACCAAAGAAATTATGAATATTAGAAAACAATAACATAAAATGTATGTATACAATAAAACTAGATTGAGCTGATAACAGTACTACCGGGTGGAAATACTGAGCACAATTTATATACTCAAATTGTCAAAGTCCAAGTGATAAAAAATACAATTACAGTTCTGCATAAATGGTGACTTGAATTTATAACATAAAATGTTTCTCAAACATTTATGTAGTGGTTTGAGTAAAATATGTTTAAAAATAAAAAGTCATATCCAAAGATTTGGTGATTTAGAGTTTAAAATAAGTAAAAACCAGACATAAATTCCTAAATTTAGAAATAAAGTATGTCCATAATAGAAAAATAAAACAGTAGTATAAGCAATAGTAGTCAAACTGCATAATACTACAAAGGAGAAAAACACCTAAAAGAAGAGAGGGGCAAGCCATGATGGCTCAGGGCTGTATTCACAATAGTTTGGGTGGCTGAGGTGGGAGGATATCTTGAACCCAGGAGATTGAGACCAGCCTCGGCAACTCATATCGGCAAAAAATAACAAAAAATTTGTTGGGTGTGGTGGTGCATGTCCTCACCAATTACTCTGGAGTCTTAGGGGAAGAATTGCCTGAACCCATAGATTGAGCCATAATCGCACCACTGAACTCCAGTCTGGGTGGCAGGGAGATGCCACGCAAAAAATAATTATGTATATAAATTATAAATAGAAGTATGTAAATGAATAGAAATTAAAATTACAAAATAAAACTACACTAAAAGCGCTATGGGTATTTCCAAAACTTGTATTTTCTTGAAAACAGATAAACTAGTATTAACAATGCTCATATAAAGTATTATTAAAGGTAGAATTGGATACATTTAAAACATAGGAAAAAAGAGAAATATTTTCCAGATAAAATACCTGGGAAATTTGTTTACCAAGAGCAACTTCTAAGAAGCATAATTTGAGAATAAAAAGTCATACTTCTGTATGAAGATATAATGGAAGTGAAAGAGTAAGGGACATAATGAGGGAGAATCAACTTATGGTGGACACTGAATTACAGACACCGTGTTAATGGCAACGTCGGATTTTAAAATATTTAGATAGAATAAAAGTGTAGGTCCACCCATTTTATTTAAATATTCCAGAATTCTGTGCTTCCTAAATGCCAAATGGAAGAATCATCTAGTTTTTAGGACATTATTCATCGCTGCCTTAATATGTGATGTGTCTTCCATTGCATATAATATTGGTTACTCTTTTATCAAAACTCATTTGTAATTAAGGACTTACTGTGCATAGACATGAACTCTGAACACTCTGAAGGGCCGGGTCATCTCTCCCTAACGTGGGTGAGAAGAAAGACCTTCAAGAAGAAAACACACTGGAAGACAAAGTCTAGTAAGTATTACTAGCTTCATACTTTTTTTTCATAAGCACATGCACTGTATTTACTTAATTTGTAGAAAATGGTTTGAGAGGCCAGGCTCAGTGTCTCAGCCATATCCCAGCACCTTGGGAGGCCAAGGCAAGTAGATTGCTGGAGCTCATGGGTTCAATAACAGCCTGGGCAATTTGGCAAGACCTCCAACTCAAAAATTTAAAAAAAAAATTATAAACCGGGCTCGGGTGGCTCAGCCTGTAATCCCGTGCCTTTGGGAGGCTGAGGTGAGTGGATTGCCTGAGCCCGCGAGTTCAAGACCCGCCTGGGCAGCAAGACCTCATCTCTACAATAAATCCAAAAATCAGCCAGGCGTGGTAACGCATGCCTGTAATTCTGGCTACTCAGAAGGCTGAGGCGGAAGGATTGCGGAGCCCAGCGGGTTGAGGCTGCGGTGGCCGGGAGCGGCCACTGCACTCCAGTCTGGGTGACAGAGTGAGACTACAACTAAAAAAAAAAAAAATTATATTATCATGTTCATAAACTTGCAGGCATATTATGACACTTCTGAACAAAATATTTTACAAAATTCAATTAATAAGAAATTAGTGTAAAATATTTCTACAGTACATGAAAAATAGTACAAATACGAAATAAATACACTATATGCTTTGACAGGAAGATTCAACAGTATAATTAAGCCAACAATCCTCTAGTCAGTTGATAAATTGAATATCACACTAATATAGATACCATCTGTGTCCTGAAGATACACATTTTCTTGCATGGAAGAATAATTGAATGAAAAACCCATAAACGTCAAAAAGAAAATAGTGACATCATATAACATAAAAGACCTGGAAACTAAACTAGTGCGATGTTTGCCTTGAAAACACAGAGAAACCAAGGCAATACAAGTTTAAAAGTAAAACAGGACATATATGGAAAAAAGCCACTGTCGAGGAAGCCAAGATGGGCCTTGTTGTGTCTCACTGGTGACTGAAGTGCACACATGTGCAGAGGAGACTTTGTCTTCCAGTGTGCTGGTTCCTGCAAGCCATCCATCTCACACATTTCAGGGAGAGATGACTGAGCCCTTCGGAGGGTTCAGAGTCTTGCAGTTAATGTCTATGGACTGTGAGGCCTTTAACACAAGTCAATTCTCATAAAAGAGTAACCAATGAAATAAGGAACCGGAAGCCCATCGCATTTTAAGAAGTTAGTGATGGATACTGTTTTAAAAACTAGACTTTTGTCATTAATAAAATTATTTAGAAAGCATGGAATTTGCTATTCTATTTACATAAAGTGTGTGAAATACACTTTTATTATATCTCATCATTTTAAAAAACTGAAATTGCCAAGGACTACTTGGTTTCTATAGTTCAATGTCTACCATAATTTGGCTTAGCAAGTTCTTTTCATTTTATCTTAAAAGAAAAGAACGATGTTTCCTTCTTTTTTTTTTTTTTTTTTTTGATTTAGAGTCTCTGTCGCCCAGGCTGAAGTGCAGTGGCACACTCACGGCCACCCCAGCATTGACATGCTGGGCTCTGCCGATCATTTTGCCTCAGTCTTCTAAGTAGCTGGAACTATAGGCATGCACAATCACACCTGGCTAATTTTGGATTTATTGTACAGATGAAGTCTTGCCATGTTTCCCGGGGTGGTCTTGAACCCGTGGGCTCTAGCAATCCACACACCTTGGCCTCCCTAAGTGCTGGAACTACAGGTAAAGCCATCAAGCCCAGTGATATTTCCTTCTAAAAGTGTGCTCCTTAGAAGCTGCTATCGATAATAAATTCTCCCAGGTGTTTTTTCCATTGGAAAGTATTTCAAATTACTTTTATTGATGAAAAATACTGAGTGTTTAAAAGCAAGTGTTGTGAGATTCTGCTTAACACACCCTGTGTTACTGCTGTCTATGAGCAGTTGGGCTCTCTAGAGCCAATCAGCAAAATCAGAGAAAGCAAGTGTGTATATGGCAAAAAGGTGGAGAGGAAAGGGTCTCAAGATACAGATCTTGTTTATTTTTTATTTTTTGAGTTGGACTCTTACTCTGTCACCCAGACTGGAGTGCAGTGGCTGCTCCCAGCCACCGCAGCCTCGCCTGCTGGGGTCCGGTGACCCCTTTCCCCCTCAGCCTTCTGAGTAGCTGGAACTACAGGTGCACGCTACCACACCCGGCTCATTTTGATTTATTGTAGAGATGAGGTCTCACCAAGTTGCCCAGGCAGGTCTTGAACCCACAGGCTCAGGCAATCCACTCACCTCAGCCTCCCAAAGGTGCGGGATTACGGGCTGAGCCACCAAGCTTGGCTAAGATGTAGATCTTGAACACATTCATCAGCTAACAAGAATCACACTAGAAGAGTTAACAACAGGTGATTTGTTGGAGAGGAGTATTTCCAACCCAGTGTCAGGTTACTAGAAAGAAGACACAGAAGAGGCTGAGTGTGTTGACAGGTGCCTGTAATTCCAGCAGTTTGAGTGACTGAGGTGAGAGTATTTTCTGAGTCCAGGTGTTAAAGAACAGCCTCTACAATAAATCAAAACTTTAGGCATGGTGCCACATGCCTCTGGTTCCAGGGACTCAGGAGGCTAAAGGGGAAGGATTGAGCTCAACAGGTCAAGGCTGCAGTGGCCATGAGCCTGCCACTGCACTCCAACCTGGGTGACAGCGAGACTGACAAAAAGAAAAAGACACCAATTCAGCAGTGCCAGAAAACAATGCAGTATTATGCAAGCTGGCAGAAGTGTTCTGATTACAGATTGGTTTTTCAAATCTTTTATAACGGATCTTTCTACTATAGGGCAATAAAACTAAAGCCTATAGTGGAAGTAGAATGGGTGCCATATGGAAACATTTTTAGAAAAATGAAAATGTAAAAATGTCAGTCAGAAATTAAGATGTGCTTCTGTAAAAATGCACCCAGTATCCAACCTCCCCTGCTTCCTTTCCATTTCTTTCACCTCTATCACCCAAGACAATAAGGCCAGGCTTTCCTGTTCCACCTCTACCTCAGCTTCCCATGGTAAAGACAGAATGAAAGAAGAACTTTATGATGAACTCCTTTCATTTAATGAACAGTAAAGGTATATTATCTTCATGATTTTCTTTTTTTTTTTTTTCCCCTCTCTCTCTTGACTTCAGTGGATTCCTGTGCAGGGTTTTTTCATGAATATATTGTGATGGTGAGATTTAAACTTCTGTTAAACTGACCACCCAAACAGGGAAGATGGTGCCCAATAAGCAGTTTTTTGATGCTTGGCTCCCTCCCTCCCTCTTCACTAGTCCTCAGTGTTTGCTATTCTCATCTTGTTGTCTGTGTGTACTCAGGATTTAGCCCTCAATTATATGTGAGAACACACAGTATTTGGTTTTATCTTTCTGGGTAATTTGTTTACATTATTGTAAAAATGCAATTTATAATACACATAACATACAAAATATGTTAGTGGGCTGTTTATGTAGAATCCACATGTAGAATCAATGCCATTTCATCTCTCTGGGTATCTTCAGTCTCTTTCATAGAGAAATAGTTATAGGTAATTATGAAACATTTATTGCACACCAAAACTCTCATTTCTGTTCCCTTGTTAGTCAGAACAAAACAGACAAAAGTCTAAGCAATCCCTTGACTTATAAAATCTTACAAGTTGTCATCTGAATAAATTGATCCAGTAAAAATCAATACAATCAAGTGTGTTAGTTCTACAAAGTGTCTTCAATGTTATTCTCCAGTTGAGAATAACTCATTGAAATGTAACTAGGCCAGTCTCCATGGCTCAGCCTGTAATCCCAGCACTTTAGAAGACTGAGGTGAGTTGATTGCCTGAGCTGGAAGGCTTGTGAACAGCTTGAGAAAATTGTTGAGATCGCATCTCTACAATAAATAAAACAATTAGCAGGGCATTTTGGCACTTGCCTGTAGTTCCAGCTACTTGGAAGACCAAGGCAGAAATATCACCTGAGCCCAGCATTTGAGGCTGCAGTGGCCAGGACCATGCCACTACCCTTCAGCCTGGGTGACAGAGTGAGACTCCAACTCAAAAAAAATTTCCTTGAAATTTCTAAGTAGGCTAAATAATGAACAGCATATGAACCTGAAATAGTGTATGACCTGATGGACTGGGTGGGTCATCGTGAGTTCTCCCAGACATGGAGCCTGCTCATGACATGGCACAGAGAGAAGCAAGAGTGGTGAACATTTTCCTGCCTATTCCTTTCTCTGACCATGGCATTCTGTGAACAACTGGATGGCATTATTTGCCAGAAAGGACCCAGCACTGGCCAGTAGGAGGTGCCCAAGGTTGGAACAGGGTGCAGGCACTGATCCTTGTCGCGAGCCGAAGAAAGACGACACCGACACCGTTCTTCTGCAGACAAGTTTACTCCAGGTCTTAATGTGCTCTTTACAAAGACAAAATGGCTCTCTCTTCTGGCGCAGTTGTTTGCCTATATATGCTGCCTGGCAGCCAACGTACTGCGGCTACATGGTTGTTTCTGATAGGTTATTCTACCAGCCAGCGGCCATGTTGTTTATTGCATAATACATGTTTTTTATAACATGATGAAAGCTTCCCACATCTCCCCCTTTTTGTTTATATGACAGGAGAGGCTGGAGCCCACAGCCTCCGTTTTTTCCTTGGGCTATGTACCCCAGTCCCTGGATCGCCGAAGTACAACCCAACAACTGTGCACCGGCCCGATGCCTTTTGCAGGGGACGGGTGGTTGCGGCATCAACCCGTATGCAGCTGGGGATAACCTCCATGGAGTTTACCCATCGGGGCTCCAAGTGCAGTCAACGGCTGGCATCCTGTCACTGTTGATTCTTCACAGCTGCAAGCCAGACATGGGAAGAGTGCCCTTCCTCCCAAAGGGCCCAAAAATTTCCTGCGCGAGCAGGGCCATATCAGTGTTTCACCTACGGCGTAAAGTGCACAAACAATATAGGCAAACAACTGCCAATCCAATGAGGAGAACACCAAAACATCCCATGCCCGCCCACTCCTTCAAATGATGGGCGGCTCGCGCAATCCAGGACGCTAGAGTTTGTGCCACGACAGGATCCACTCTGGTAGAAATCACTGTAATAATCTCGCGCCGCAGCGTTTCCGTCAGATTGTCAAATTCTTGAGTCCAATTACCTACAAGATACTTAGAAAGCTCTTAAGACAAATTAGCAGCAGCTGTATAGTTGTGATATGAGATGCTAGTAATACATAGGGCTGGTGTATGAACCTCACACCCCAAGCGCGCTATTTGTATCATGATGTCTATTTGCTCCTGGAGTAAATCCATACATTGATTCAAGATCATGATACCGCCCCGCAAGTGATTATTCACATTAGATTGTGTACTTAATGCGACCGCAGTAGAATGTGCCAACGTATTTAAGGTGGCTGCTGTCTGAACAGTGGTCGCAAGGGACACAGCGGTTGTGGTAGCAGCCGCAGTGGTGATAGCTATCGCTGCGATAACAGCAGCCGTGATGCCGAAATCCCGGCGGGGTCTGTACAAAGTCGTTACCTCTAGTGCCGCCTAATAGCCACAAATCGAAAGGGTTAGATGGGACACTCATAATGGGGTTCTGGTATATAAAATTGAACCCAGGCCATGACATATTAGGGGCTGTAGCAATGTATGGGGAAAAGGTAAAATAGGGCCACTTGACCCATCCTGCTTTTCTAGCCTGGCATCCGGTCCAAGGGTGTAAGTCCGCGGAGCGAGCACTGCGGCAAAACAGTGCCCACCAAGGCTGAGGGGAATTAGGTTTACTAGTATTAAGTTGTAAAGTTGGCCAACGTCCTGATATAATGGACCCATTACTGCTTGCCAAGGTGCCGTAGATATGCGGCATGTCCAACCAAGCAGCTGTCTGATTATATAAGGTTAAACAAGTATGATTGTTATTAATATCAGAAAGGTTCAGGGAAATAGTAAAACACAACGCCCCAGTAAGGGTTAAATTGCGGTCTCCAAAAGGTGTCTCGTCTTGCACATAAGGCAAGGTAGGCAAATTCAGTGATTGATTGGTAATGAAAAACCTCGGAAAAGTGTGGGCTGAATGTGTAACTGGCATCGGTAGCGGGAAGACCATAAGAATGCCCCACCTCTGCTCCGCTTGCCCTTCATTCATGGTCACAGTCATCCATATGATGATTTTCAGAGTCCACGTTGCCATCATCCTCGGTCTGCTTGTAGGGAACTTCCGGAGACTTGGAGGGTGGCACCGGACGAACAAGTCTCTCCGGTACCCACACCGGATCTTGACCGTTCTGTGGAAAGACACAAACAGATCCTCTCGCCCAAGTCAATACCGGATCTGGACCCTTCCATTGACCCGCCAGTATATCTTTCCATTTCACATAGTCCCGTTCACTAGGACCTGTCTGCATATGACGGTCAGCGGTCGACTTGCCATTCACATCCAGGCGAAAAAAGTTTAAAGTGAGTAAAGCTAAGGAAAGTCTCTGTTTAGGCTTGTTGGCAAGGCCAGCAGCCCCCCCTTTTTGTTTACACAAAAGCTCCTTGAGCGTGCGGTGAGCTCTTTTGACTAGCCCCTGACCTTGCGGGTTGTAAGGTAAACCATGAGTAAGGTGAACGCCCATTTGGGAGCAAAATCGTTCGAAAGACTGGGAGGTCTATGCAGGGCCATTGTCTGTTTTGAGGTTGGCAGGGACCCCCCACGCAGCCCAGGCTTCAAGGCAGTGGGCGACTACATGAGAGGCCTTTTCTCCCGCCAATGCAGAAGCGAACATCACTCCGGAACAGGTGTCTATTGAGACATGGACACACTTAAGGGTCCCAAAGTCCGCCACGTGAGTGACGTCCATTTGCCACAGCCGGAGGGGGAGTAGACCTCGAGGGTTAATACCCAGAGATGGCTTAGCCTGGAAAGTCACACAAGATGGACAGGAGGTGACTATATGTCTTGCCATGTGCCTTGGGATGGAAAAACGCAGTTGCAAAGTTTTTGCGTTAACATGGAATTTGGAATGAAATTCTTGAGCACGTTGGACTGGGGAAAGGGTAAAAATGTTCACAGGGCGCGTGGCCGTATCAGCTAATTCATTACCTTTGCTCAACGGTCCAGGGAGACCGGTATGTGCACGGATGTGTTGGATAAAAAAAGGGGCTTTGCGTTGCCAAATGAGAGCCTGGATTTCCTTTGCAACAGCGCAAATAGGGCTGTTGGGGGATACGTGACCAGCCAGTTCGAGCGCAGCCACTAGATTAACCACATATTGGGAATCTGACAGCAGATTAAAAGCTTGAGGAAAAGACTTGAACACAACAAGTACAACGTTCAATTCTGCTTGCTGTGGGGAGGAACAGTGAAATTGCAACACGACCGGGGGTTTTGGGCTTGAACCACGTATGCCCCCACTCCATTTTTAGAACCATCAGTAAAAATTGTGATGGCGTTTGCGACGGGTGACACAAGACAAACACGTGGGAAAATTATTGGATGCTGTTTAGCAAAGGTCAATAGTGGATGCTGAGGAAAATGGTTGTCTATGGTTCCAGAGAATACACAAGCAAGAATGGCCCATGAATCGATTGAGGCCATTAGGATGCGTACTTGATGCAGGGTGTAAGGAACGACTAGGATATGTGGCTGACACCCAAAATGTGTTAAGCAAGCTTGCAATCCCTTTAGGGCGAGCTCAGCAACTGCAGTGGGGTAATGCTCAACAGTTTTTGTTACTGTAGCCCGCGGATGTATCCAAAGCAGTGGGCCATCTTGCCCCAAAACCCCTGATGGTTGTGAAGTAGTAGGGAGTATACATAATGTAATTGATTTATCGGGGGACACTCGCCGTAGCGAGGCCGCACTAATGGCTTCTTCAACTAATTTCAAAGCAGCTCTAGCTGCGTCGGTAAGGGTACGAGGGGAGTCCAAATGTGGGTCCCCCACTAGCATTTTATAGAGTGGGGGTAACTCATGAGTAGTAAGCTTTAAATAGGGTCGTATCCAATTAATGTCGCCCAACAGTTTTTGGAAGTCATTGAGGGTTTGTAATGTGTCAGTTCTGATAGTAAGTTTTTGAGGTACAACCGCAGTGGCCGATATACGGGAGCCCAAAAACATAGCGACATCCGTGCGCTGTAATTTCTCTGGTGACACGTACAGCCCATGGGCTTCAAGGGCATTACAAGTCTGCGTGAGTGCCTTATCCAATTCTTCAGTGTCTTTAGATGCAAGCAATATGTCATCCATATAATGGATGCATCTTAATTTCGGGAATTGATTTCGAATAGGATGTAAAATGGTGTCTACATACACCTGACAGAGTGTGGGGCTGTTAGCCATACCTTGCGGTAGAACGACCCACTCATATCTTTCGTCAGGCTGTTCGTGATTGGTAGAAGGGATAGTAAAGGCAAAACGTGGGACCATCTGGGTGTAATGGAATAGAAAAAAAGCAATCCCTAATATCCAAACAAATTATTCTCCAAGTGCTGGGTAACGCAGACAACAATGGAAGGCCCCGCTGTACTGGACCCATGAGTTGCATTTGCGCATTAACAGCTCGGAGATCATGCAGAAGTCTCCATTTCCCTGATTTTTTTCTGAGTACAAAAATAGGTGTATTCCACGGGGACGTGGAGGGTTGAATATGGCCAGCCTTTAGTTGTTCTGCCACGAGCTGCCGAGCAGCGGCTAACTTCTCCGAGGACAAGGGCCACTGGGCTACCCATACCGGATCCTCGGATTTCCAAGTAATGGGTATGAGACTCCCAGTGGCCACTACGAAAAACCCAAGCCCTGTCTATTAAGGTTCAGGGTCATGGATACTGGGGAGCGTCGACCCTGTAGGGTTTTTCCCCCCCTACCTTGGGGTGATGGCCCTGACGTAACATCATCTGTTGCGCTGTATGGGAATATTGGTTATTAGTTAGAGAGAAGCCCATACCTATCAGCAGGTCTCGTCCCCCCAACGTGACAGGTAGCTGTAGCACAAAAAGGGCGGACCATCCCTGAATGACCTTCTTGGTCTGCCCAATGTAAATCCCTAGCACTGATGTCTGGTGTTTTAGCATACCCCAGTCCTTGAAGAGCCTGGGTAGCCTTTTGAATAGCCCACGCGGGTGACCAGTCTAATTTGGATATTACACTCCTATCTGCCCCTGTATCTAAAAGACTTGTAATATTTTTCCCTTCTACTTTTATGGTAAGAAGCGGTCTTTGCCCCATGTCAAACGCGGCAAAGGCAACCGGGTCACCTGAAGAACCGAATCCTCGTTTCCCTCTTTCCTGATCTCCGAGGGGAAGGACCCGTGTAAACTGGGCAGCAACAACACTTGGGCTATTTTATCCCCGGGGGACATGGGAAAAATACCGTTGGGGGCAGACACCATAATTTTGACCTGGCCCCTGAAATCAGGGTCTATGACCCCAGGATGGACTATGAGCCCTTTTAAGGCCGCGGAGGATCGGCCTAACAAAAGGCCTACTGTATTAGGGGGGAGTGGTCCCAAAAGGTCTGAGTCGATTAACTGGGCCCCCATAGAGCAGGTCAATACCAGTCGGGTGGTGGAACTGACGTCAAGTCCGGCTGAACCTGGAGTGGCTCTCCTGGTTGGTTGGGGGGTCGAAATGAGGCTTGTTGGAGCTAGGGTGGAACCTCCATTGCTCCATACACCTGCTGCCTCGGTTGGACCCCATACTTTTGAGGGCCCTGGAGCCATGGGCCCTTCCTCCCGTTTTTTGACGGGGAAGTTGGATACTGTCCTCCCTGTGGATAAAGTAATCTGCCCTGTATGTCCTTCACCGAGCGACACTCGCTTGCGAGGTGGTTTCCCTTTTGGCACCTTGGACACAGCCCTATTGGCCGTGGCTGCGTTTTCATCCTTTGGGGGCAGTCCCTTTTTATGTGTCCTGTCTTCCCACACTGGAAACAGTTACCTCTTACATTGTGCTTGCCCTCTCTGGTTTGCTTTGTTAGTTGCAGCACCGCGGCTGCTAATCCTGTATTAGACAGGGGTCCCCCCAAAGTCCCTGCACACCTTTTTCCAGACCTCCAATCCTTTGTTCTTGTATGGAGTGATAGCCCCCCGACATTCTTTGGTGCACTGCTCAAAGATGAGCTGTTTCACCAAAGGCATAGCATCATCGGGGTCTCCGAAAATGCGGCCCGCGGCTTGCATCATACGGGCAACGAAATCAGAGAAAGGTTCTGTGGAACCTTGTGTAATTTTGGTCAGGTTTCCTGTCACTTCTCCCCTGTTAGGGAGGGATTTCCATGCCCTTATAGCTATTTTATTAATCTGATCATAAACGGGGGGTGGATATCCTGTGACCATTGAAACGGCCTTGTCCCAACAGCATGTCCGCATCCCAGGCAGGTTGGCCAGCAGCAGCATTTCTAGCGGCCTGCTCATTAGCTAGTTCAATATAGTAAGCCTTCCAGTCTAAGTATTGCCCAGGGTTCATGCATGCCTTTACTAGTCGCTGCCAATCCGAAGGGGTCATGGCTGTCCTATCCAGGGACTCCAAAATGGCTAATGAGAAAGCAGCTCCAAAGGGCCCTACGTGCGTACAGCTTCGGCGAGATTTTTTACCGTTTTAAAGTCCAAGGGCTCATGATACCTCTGCCCCCGCCCATTCACAAAGACCCGGGGAAAGGGTTTTGGGGTATGCCAGAATCGCGGACTGCTAACCAGACTGCGTCATTAAATGTTGTTCCACCGCTGCCACCAGGCGGGGCTGAAGGGGCATATGGAGGAAGGGCCCCAAGACCCGGAGGGGGGTTTGGGCCCTTTTCTCTCCGCAAGATGGCAGCCGCAATCACCCAAGGCCAGTTTTTCTGCCTGCGTCATTATCTGTTCCAGTTCCTCCTCTGACTCAGAGTCAGGAGCCTGTGAGGCGGGAAAAGTCGGAGCGTTCCTCTTTTATCGAATCCAAAGCCGCCTGTCCCTGCTCCACGGTTTGATTGCATTTTTGATCCTCCAGACAGGCCCGGACCAGCCTCCAGAGAGGCTGTACTCCTCCAACCAAATCCCCTCTCTCTCGGCACGATCAACGTCCCGTCCAACTTTGTCCCAGCTACCTATGGTGAGATTGCCAGACACGGCAAACCACGGTGAAATCTCATCTATCTGCTGAATAAAGTCTGTCAAGGTCTTGTCCCTTAGTTTCAAACCTTTCGTTTTCAAGAGGGACTTTAAAGCTTGAAAAAGTGGGTGAGAGGAAGTAGTGCCCATGGCAGAGAAATTCCTATGCCAGAGACTGTAACAAATCGCCTCGCTACCGAGGACCTTAAAACAAATCGCCTCCTTACTGAGGACCTTTTTAATCGCCTCTTTACCGAGGACCTGTGCAAATCGCCTCTTTACCGAGGACCTTTTTAATCGCCTCTTTACCGAGGACCTTGTGACTTCACTTACCAGTCGACCGCCCTGGTTGTCGCAGTTCTGAACGCCGTACGGCACAAAAGGAGAAAAGGTTCCCCGTACGGGCCACCAGTTGTCGCGAGCCGAAGAAAGACGACACCGACACCGTTCTTCTGCGGACAAGTTTACTCCAGGTCTTAATGTGCTCTTTACAAAGACAAAATGGCTCCCTCCTCTGGCGCAGTTGTTTGCCTATATATGCTGCCTGGCAGCCAACGTACTGCGGCTACGTGGTTGTTTCTGATAGGTTATTCTACCAGCCAGCGGCCATGTTGTTTATTGCATAATACATGTTTTTTATAACATGATGAAAGCTTCCCACAGATCCTTCCTGGGAGAACTTTTCCAGCCTGCATCCCACCCCAGTGCCTACATACAGCACCTTCTGAAGTTGTCCCTGTATCACCTGCATCAGTTCTTTCAGGACAGTTTCTCCTGGGCCTGGGTTCTGGATGACATCATGGTGCTGAGGCTCCTTCAGACCTCCAGAGCTCAGCTGAGATGGGTAGAGGGTGATCTGTCCCTGAGGTTGAGTCCAACACCAAGTCCACTCCCATTTCTCCTTCTGGGACAATGAAGAGTTGAGTACACAAGCCCCATCAACTCATCTCTTTGGGCTTTTCTCCCCTTCCTTTACTCTAAAAAGCTACTGGAAACAGGTCAACTGGGCCCCAGGGCAACTGCTTACCTTGAGTTTGTGGAACTCATCTCGAGACAGGGCAAGAGATGAGGACTAGACCCCTCTAAGTCCCTATGCCACACTCTCCTCCACCTGTCTTTGGAGGTACCTGAAAGACATCAGAGAGGTTACAGTCATCTGGGCAAGCTGATGCCACAACCCCAGAAAGCAGCAGATAATCGTTCAATCCCAAACACCCCCTCCCTCACGGGAGTGGCAGGACAACATGCCCTGAACAAGGAAGTGGAGAAAATTAATGTCCCAGACTCAGGAAGAATTTGAGAGAGGCCCAGTTGGGACCACAGTCCAGACCCAGAACTCAGATTTTAGTTGAGCGTGGCAATATTCAGTCTTCCCATGGCATGGAGTCACAGCCCTGTGTGGAGTCACACCCCCAGAGAGCTGCCCCATGCCCTCCAGTGTGGAGTCACAGCCCCAGAGGGCAGGGGACACAGTGCCTGGGAGCATCAACTCACAGTGGAGACAATTTCATGTTATGGTGGCAAAGGAGCTTGGGTAACACTGAGGGCCTCTCCCACACCTGAGTTCTTTACCAGTCCTGAAGGTGAGGTAGAGTAGCCCTGTGGTGACGGCATGAGGCAGGGAGCCCCAAGCCAGTCCAAACCTTAGGACACCCATCACTGGAGAAGCTTGAGGTGCCCCAACAGCAACCATGCACCATGCTGCAAACACCCCTAGCTCTGGCATCGGTTTCCTGCATGGGTGACCTTAGTGTTGGAACAGTGTGCCATACAGAAAACCTGAGAACTCCAGGGACCAAAGTTCATGGGGCCCACTTGTGAGGGCCAGATGAGCGCAGTGAAGAAACTGATCTAGTCTGTGGACATCCACCAACTTTGAGACCTTCTCTGAGATAGACAGCCTGGCACTTCCCAGACCAGCAATTCAGCTCTAGGAAACCATGGAGTAGGCACAGTGCACTGGTTCATGCTTATAATCTCAGCACTTTTGTTGGCCAAGGTGAGAGAATTTCCTGAGCCCATAGGTTGGAGAACAGCCTGGGCAACTTGGCGAGAGTCCATCCCTACAATACATAAAAATTTGACTGTCTGTGGTGGCATGTGCCTGTAGTTCCAGCTATTTGAAAGGCTGAGGTGGAATGATCACCTGATCCTAGCAGGTGGAGGCTGTGGTGGCCATGAATGTCACTGCACTCCAGCCTGGGTGACAGAGTGAGACTGCAAGTCAAAAAAAAAGTGATAGTGCGCCTCCATCAGGAGTCCTTCCCCAATATGTCGTGGATAGACAGATTTCAAAGCTGAGGCACAGCCGGGCTCAGTGGCTCAGCCTGTAACCCCGTGCTTTGGGAGGCTGAGGTGAGTGGATTGCCTGATCTCATGGGTTCAAGACCCGCCTGGGCAACTTGGTGAGACCTCATCTCTACAATAAAATAAAAAAATCAACTGGGCATGGTAGCGCGTGCCTGTAATTCCAGCTACTCGGAAAGTTGAGGCAGAAGGATCACCAGAGCCCGGCAGGTCAAGGCTGCAGTGGCCGGGAGCGGCCACTGCACTCCAGTCTGGGCAACAGAGTGAGACTTCAACTCAAAAAAAACACAAAAAAACAAAGCTGAGGCACGACTGCAGATTGGGGCTTCCATACATTGCTGGGATGTGACCATAAAATTGTTTGCAAAAGAGTGGGAATGCCTAGTCCTTGCTCAACGAATTTTGTACAAGAAGTTGATGTTACAGTAACAAAGGAATCTGGTGTTTCTGGTTGAGAAAAATCTCAAGAAACAATTTATCTTCCATATGAAGGAATTCATGTCCTTTTGTAGAATGCTTTCTGTGAGTTTCTGCTCTGCACAAATGAGTTTCACATTCCTGCTTTCAGTGAAAACTTTGTGATTCGTTGGTGTAGAAAAGAATTAAAGATGTTTCATTTTGACATGAACCTTTACCTGTTTTGAACTGATCTGTGACCTTCATACTATATTAGTGTTATGTCCAGAAATTTGGAGGCATAAAATATTATTGCTTGGCAACCCTCTAGGTTCCCCTCCTACTGTGGTAGCTGTTCTGTCCACCCAATAAATTCTGCTCACTAAAAACAACAACAATGTATTGTTGCCCACACCTTAAAAACCATCTATTTTTGATTCACTAATACTGAGATAAGAACCTAAAACTTAACATTCTTCTGAAATGTTCTAAAGGTTCTGTTGAAAAACAATATTGGGGATTAATTTTCTAAAATCTTGTGTAGTTTATTCTTTCCTGAGCACAGTACTAGGATTGTAATAGGTGAATCCCAGTAAGTGCCATGTAACTTTTTTCTAATAAAACAAGTCTTACTCTTTCTAAGCCAGACCTGATTATCTGTCTGGAGCAAAGTAAGGAGACCTGGAGACACAGCACAATAGCCAGACCTCCAGGTAGGTAGGAGTAAATGAAACAGATGACACAGGTCAACGTGGAAGCAGAGCTTGAAATGAGGCTTGCAATGTGGTCTGCTCCTATGAGAATAGTTCCTGAGATCCTGGGTTTTTTTCTCTTGATCTCCAAGGGGACATCTATTGTTCCAGGCACTGAAATTCCCCAGAAACTCTTGTTTTCCTTCAGTGAATTTTCTTCAAGATTACAGTGAAATTCACAGTTCTTTTAATGCTTCGTACTGCTCTTCTGTTGTTTTGGGACACATGAAAAAATCCACTCATTTATTTACAAACTGTTTTTTAGGTTTTCTTTTTGAGTCATGTTGGAAATATGTGAGAGTAGTGGTGACTTTGTTCTGGACTCTGAAATCTCAAGAACACCGTGAACAGATGTTTTATGTTTTCGGCTTTATGATTTCCTTACATAGGGAGGTTACAAATGTGATTCTATAAAAATTCATACTCCAGGTTAGGCTTGTAGCTCATGCAGTAATCCCAGGACTTTGGGAGACAGAGACTGATGTGGGGTCTGAGCATTTGATTCACAGCACTGACTCACAATTTACCAAGAGAGAGATTTATTAACTTATTAGCCAAGTTCGACTGGCCAGGGCCACCCACCAGACTTACAAGTCTCTAGGCAAGGGCCCCATACTGTGGCTGGGGCCTTTCTTAAATATGCAAAAGCCCTCCTAATCCACAAGGCCGTTATAATTCAAATTCAAACAACACAAAGCCTACCAGAAGAGGGGCTTGCCCACCACAATTAAAACAGAGAAAAGCCTGCCAGAATTTGAAAGGGGCTTATCACACAACACTCACACACTGCCAGCAGGGGTTACAGAGGCAAGAAAAAAGCTGGTTAGCTTATCTAACAGCCACTTGGGGTTTCCAAGTTGGGCGTTCTTTCCAGGGTTTCCAAGAATTACTAAGTTTTAGGGGAGAGGTCGCAGCACACAGTTTCAGCATACTTAATATATGAGGTTATAGTTTCATTACATTTCACATAATTCATCACACTTCATATATAAGGCTTCACACAGGTTCCATACAATTCATCACCTCTTACAACACTTAGGGCTTTTAAGTACTGATACCATGAAGATGCATCAGGATATTAATGGTCTGACCTCATTATTCCCTTATTATGTAAATGGTAACACAACTGGTTTCTAATACTGTCAATGTTTCTCTGTCATTCATTCCAGTGGCATAAAATGTTATCTTGAGCACCAATCTCAAATGGAACTTACATAATTGTCAATGCAAGCCACAAGAAACCTCTCCAATTAGACCTTTCAATGCATATTACATATCAGTATCTACATCATTTCAAATTGTTTCTCCAACAATTTAAATGTCACCACACAGAGTCAGCACAAAGCTCCAACTGAGGACTCAGTCCCACAACACTGCCCTCACTGCAGATGCCAGTTGCACAACCCACGGCCCTCTCTGCTAATGAGCAACTGCCTATAAATCAGGGGCTCCCAAAATCTCTCCCACAATCCAATTGTTTGATAGAATTCTCACTGAGTTCAGTAAAACATTTCAATTGTTCCCAGTTTACTAGAAAAGATACAACTCAGAAACAGCCAAGTGAAAGAGGTATAAGGCAAGGGAGAATGGCAGGGGACATGGGTGGGGCAGAAATTCTGGTAAACAGGTGTGATAGAAGACAACCCATCATTCGTTTTTGTTTCTATCTCAAATTCAGTTACAGACACTGCAACTTCTCATTTTTTTGCCTCATAAACCAAGACATGAATACCTTTGTCTTCAGTGGTCTGAACAAAACTCATGCAAATCCAGCTTTGCTTGTTACCCTCCTTCTCCTAGACCCCTGAAGTCTAAGCCACCCTCAGCCTGAGACAACACACACGCCTCTTTATGCCCCTCTTAAGAAGAGATTGACTTCAGAGTGAGACATTCTGTGATCCGGGATCTGCTGTTGTCACCCTCGAACATGACCTCCCCTTTCCACCCTCTTTCTGATCTTTTTTCCCCCCCACAGGGAAAAAAAGCCCATTTGTGCCTAAACTTTGAGATACTAGAAGGTCCTAGAGCAGGTGTTTCCACAGTACTGCAATACATATTTATCGTAAAGTTATTTTAATCCAAACTCAAGTGTATTTTGTGTAACTATGTCTAAAAATGGCTCCAGCGCAGTAACAATCACACCTTCTGAAAGAGCGTCACATCCTTTATTTCTACCCAATCCTGCCCATGTCTCCCTGCAGACCCACATCATTCCAGGACTCTAATGCTTTTCTGACAATCACAGGCCTTTCATGACTCCTGTAAACAAGTGGGTGCACCTGCAGGGGAGCCTCACCTGGAAGATTTCCCTGGACCTTCATGACCTCCTTTTGCAGGATCAGGGCTGACTTCAGTTTGGAAACTTTGGGCCCCAGTTAAGATTTACTCACTTAGTTTCATTCTTAATTTTTTTTTCTTTAGAAAGCAGGATTTACTGAGAGAAAAGAAAAGTTCCCACTGTAGAAGGTGTCCTGAATGGGATGCCTAATCACTGAGTTTCAAATGAGAAAACACCCAGTGCAAAATCACTCACTCAGTGTTCATGTGTAGAAAGGGCAGGAAATTGTAAGGCACTTCCATTACACCCATCATCAGACAAAGCAAAGGTGATTATTTCTTTCAGACAATAAACATGTGTATGTCTTCCATGATGACAAATCATTTTGTAAACAATCACACGTGAACACTTCTAGCAGTTGCCAAGTTTTTTCTCATAAAATTTAGCATTTAACTTGAATACCCACATCACAGAATATAGAACAGATCCCCCGAGGCTAAATTTCTCACTCTTCCAAGAAAAGTAATGGATGTTTTCACAGATCTGTGAAATTCACCAATTCATTGAATTGAAAAACCTATGGGTTTTTGTGTAAATACATTGATTTCCACAGTCATAATGAGAGAGAAATTGTTCCTTAACTGCGGGGGGCCAGCCCCTGCAAGTTTTGGGGAGTCCCTTGGAAGATGTGGTGGCATTGGTGAATCTGTAGGGACAAATATTAAAAGAAAGAAACATGGAAGGATAGATATAAAGAGGAAGAAAGAGAAAGAAAGAAAGTGGACAACTGTTCAGTGAAATGAGCAGAAGCCATTTATCGAAAGTTACAGCAGGTATTTATCCCCAAATTTTACACAGACAGTCTCACAAGTCTTTCTCATGAACACAAAGCCAGGTGCAGGAGGGGCGTCCCCCACCCACCAGATGTTTTCTCAGATATGAGGAAGGACAAACCCCAAGATTGTCTGATTGTTCCCTTTGCTAGTTAATGCTCTTCAAAAGCAGTGCAGCAATCCCTACTAGCGTAATGATGTTCTGCAATCAATAACTTCTAAAGCTCACGCAATACCCATGATGACTAACTTAAACTTTATTACCTTTCTATTCTGTGTTAATACTACTTACACAATGCTACGAAAGCTCTTAATTATAGCTTAAACCAATTCCTAAAGAATGTAGCCCAGTCCAGAGATCACGCTGGGCTCTATAGGATATGGCCCAGTCCAAGGTTCATGGTGGGTCACTTTTTGGAACAATAGACTTACAATCTCTTAGCAAAATGGCTATTCTAAAGTCCTATATATCTATCCTAATTTCTATGAAAGTTTCTAACTCCTGATCCTAATATATAAAGCTGATCATCAGCAACAAAGCTTCTAAAAATAAAACCCAAATATAAACTATAAATGTACTAAGGTCAAAACAACAATAGTAGAAAATTGAGACAATGAAATTTCTAAAGTTAACTGTATTCTTATTAAACATCAAAATATCATGATTGACTATGCTTGAACTAGCATGTTTCCCTGACGTAGCATGACCTATTCTACAATACTTTCTATGAATAAAATAAATTCAATTTCTATAATAGGTAGAAAAAACCCTACACTAACTGTAGCTAAAGCTGGCTTAAAAGAATGCAGCCCAGTCCAAAGTGTGCGCTGGGCCCTCAGAAATGTGGCCCAGCCCAAAGTTTGTGCTGGAACATTTCTGATAACTCTTGATAATCATCTATACCATTGAAAAGCTAAAAACAGCTCTCCGTAAGTATATACTAATTCTACAAATATGCTTTAAAGTCGTATAAAGAGGCTTGTACCATGTAAAAGGCTCCCAAATGTGACCTGAGTTTGAATTATATCTAATACCTAAGCCGAAACCGCAATTTATGGGAAACAGGAACAATGAGTTTCTAGAGTGAGCCATGCCTGTCACAGTCACAGAGGCTTCAGCTTAGATCAGTAGAGTTCCTTTAGGTTACTTGCGCTGCACGGTAAAAGGAGGAGGGAAATGGGTCAACGGCTCCCGAACACATCCTAGAGGTCTCGGGGTCCACAGCCCTCCCTGATCCCTAACACTCAGTGGGCCTCCGTGGCTGGCTCCCAACAGTTAACGTTGTGATAGAGGCTCCATGTACCCTTGCAGAGGAGAGGACGAGGGCCACGATCGCAGTCCCTCCCCCAAGAACACCGCAGGTTTGTAGCATCCTTCCCACGACCCTCCTGGGTCACAAACACATAGTGAAAGTGGCTGTGTGAAAAGAGCTCAGAGAGTGAGGTTTCTGCTGGGACCAAACCCTGGGGTCCCGGTCTAGTCTCACCTACACCAAGGGGACTGGGTCGAGCCACAGGTGAGGAGTGGTTCAGACCTGATGGGGAGGTCGGTCCCACCACAGCTAGGTTCTTCGGGTCCATCCCCTCTCGAACCCACCCCCATACTCACCATTTCCTGGCTTCTAGGTGTCCTGGCATTCTCCCCACGTACTCCCACGACCTACAGTTCACAGGGCATCAAAGAATGGAGTGAAGACACGCATGTGTACCGGACAGCAGTACACAGCAACAAGGACGACCCAGCGCTGTGCACAGGCGCGGGAGACAAAAGCCTGGTCTGAGACCAGAAGCCACCCACTCACATCTGACTCCTTCCTGGTTGGGCAATTTCCAAGGCCGCATCTGCAGACAGGATAAGACTCCAGGTCCCACCCCCTTTAGACTTGACTGACAGGAGATGCAAATCAACAGGGACTCCATAGATAAAAACAAGTTTAGATTTCTTCTTGCCCCGGAATCTGGAGGTGGGAGGAGTAGGGTTGTGACCCCTCTGGGGCATAATGGGAGTCTTTGTGCTCCTGGTTGCTGGACTGCACAATGACACCCCTTCTCCCGGGACACTCTGGGATTGTTCTCCTGCAGCTCCAAGACCCACTTACTGGGAGCCATGAAATCGTCAGTTTTCCCAGCATGCCCTGTGAGGGACCCACAACCTTACACCTATCCACCACTTTTCGGTGCTGGGAGAAATCTCAACCTTTTCGTGCCTCATGCAGCCCATGACGGATCACATCTCCTGTCACTCAATCCCAGAGGTGTGGGGCCTGGAGCCTTATCCAATCAACAGACGTTTTGATCTGAACTGGCCAATCACACAGGAGCCGGAAGTGAGGTGAGTCTTCCGAACTCTGACTGGGCCTTCATCTCCTGCACCTGTGCACAGAGCTGTGTTGTCCTGCAGCTTTGTCCTGGTCTCCGGGACCCACGCCTGCCACGTGCCTTCAATTCAGCTTCTGTCGTCTTGTGAAGTGCATGTCCCGGGAGTCCTTGGGGAGGACGCCAGGACACCTGAAAACCGAGTTGCTGAATATGTGGGCGGGAGTGAGCAGGGGAGGCGAGATGGGCCTGGATGGCCCGGCTGTGGCAGGATCGGCCTATCTGTCAGCTCTGAGCTCGGCCTGGTCCCCTCGATGTAGGAGGGGCTGGGCCGGGATCCCGGGGTCTTGACCCGGCAGTCACATCACCTGCTGAGCCCTCTCCATGCAGTTACCGCGCTCCAAGTGTGAGAGACCTGAGAGGGTCGTGGGGAGGATCCGATCCATGTAGTGGTCCCATGGGGGTAGGCGGAGGCTGTAGTCCTAGCCCGGTCTCTCTCTCCTCTCCAAGGTTAAATGGAGACTTTGTCACAGCATTAAGGAGCTACCTTGGACCAACAGCAGATCTGAATCCTGAAGTCCCCGGAGGGCGTGGGGGGAAAGAATTTTAGAAGGAGCAGTGGAAAGCAGGCCATGGGAAGGTGCTGGTGGGCGACAGCCCCGCAGTCGCCAGATTTGGAATATCCAAGTGAAAATCCTCAGGTCATGTCATCAGGGTCATTGGCCATGTGTGTCTCCAGGTAAAACCCGCCTTCGGCTGGTAGCAAGACCACCAGTAAGTCAAGACAACGAGCTGGAGCTGGGACTGTGACTATTTAGAAAGCCACTGAAACCGAGAAGATGAGGAGCAGGCATCTTAAACACCCCTCCTGGGGACTTTGTGAGCCAGGCACACAAAGAAAAATACTGTATGCATGAAATAAAAAAACATAAGACTCATAGAATGAGAAAGTACAATGGTGTTCACCTGAAAATGCAAGTGGGGAAACTGGGAGATCTTGCTCATTGGCTACAAAACTTAACTTCTAAGTGAGTTATAGTGATCTAACATATGCCATAGTGACTATAGTTAATAATAATGTCTTATATGCTTTAAAAATGTGCTAAAATTGAAGAAATGAAGTATTAATATTACAAAAAATAAAAACGGCAACTACTTAAGGTGAGAGATATGCTAATTAACTTGATTGCATTCATCGTTTCACCAAGTATTTACATATCAAATCATTACATTTTATACAAAAAAAGTGGTTATTTAAATTTTATTTCTGTAAAATAACACACGTTAAGCACACATACAAAAATACATGTATATGCATCTGATTTTCTTCTATCTAGAGTGATATTTTGTGTTCTGGTAAAATTATCAAGTATGAATTTATTTATGTAATTAGAGTTGGAGTTTCTGTTGCCCAGGTTGGAGTGCAGAAGCACACTCACAGCCACCACAACCTCAGCCTTCTAAGCTCAGCTGACCCTTCCACCTCAGCTTTCTAAATAGCTAGAACTACAGGCATGTGCCACCACACTTGGCTAATTTTTAAAAATTTATTGTAAAGACAAAGTCTGGCCAACTTGCCCAGGCTGATTTCAAACTCCTGGGTTCAGGCAGTGTTTTTGCTTCTGCCTCCCAAAGTGCTGGGATTACTGTATGAGCCACCAGTCTGGCTTGAAGTATGAATTTCTGTGGAATCACATTTCAAACCTGCCTAGGCTAGGAAATCATATAGCAGAAAATGTAAAACATCTGTTCACTGTGTTGTTGGGATGTCAGAGTCAAATAGCAGTCACCACTCCTCTCATATATTTCCAACATGATGCAAAAGGAAAACCTAAAAAATACTTTAACATGAAGTTTATAAGTAAATATTTTCATGTGCCCCAAAGCAACAAAAGAGCAATCTGACCATGCAGTCCCTTATGAAACATTAAGAGAACTGTGATTTTCACTGTAACCTTCCACCTTGACCTGTGTCATCTGCTTCATTCACTACCTTGGGATCTGGCTAATTTACTGTCTCTTCATATTCCAGGACTCCTTAATTTGCTCCAGACAGGTGATCAGGTCCAGTGCAGAAATAGTAAGGCCTCTTTTATTATAAAAAAAGCAACATGACTCTTGCTGGAATTCTCTTATTACAATCCTAGTACTGTGCTCATGAAAAATACACTGGACAAGATTCAAAAAATTAATCCACAAATATTTTTTTCAGTAAAACCTTTAGAATATTTCAGAAGAATTTTAAGGTCAGTCATAGGGAATCAAAAATAGATGGCAGCTATTGAATTTTAGGTTGTGGACAAAAATATTTTATGCACCCAAATTTCTGGACTTACCACTAATATAGTGTGAAGGACACTGATCGTTCAAAATAGGGGAAGGTTTATGTCAAAAAGAAACATCATTAATTCTTTTCTACACCAACAAATCACAAAGTTTTCACTGAAGGCAGAAATCTGAAACTTATTTGTGCAAAGCAGAAACTTTGGTTTCTTTAACATCGTACAAAAGGACATGAGATAATTATATGGAAGATAAGTTGTTTGAGGTTGTCCTCACCCAGAAATACAAGATTTCTGTGCTTCTCTAACATCACCTTCTTGTACAAAATTTGTTGAGCAAGGTCTATACATTCCCACTCTTCTGAAGATAATTTTATGGCCATATCCCTGAATATCAACAGCCCCTGAAAATGACAACAGCACATATTTATCAAGTGGCCATGGGCTCCAGGTGAAATGAGAATGAAAAGTTTTCAGTTAATATGACAACTAGAATTATCCTACAAGACAATTGTAACACAGAAATGTTATCTAATGTGTTAAGTCTGAGTCTTAAGAATGAAACAAAATCCACTTAGCCACTGCAGATACTTTAATTTTATAATACAGCACAGAATTTGGGTACCAACACATACATGTGCATTTTTGAGTGCCATATTTACATCACAGAATAATTGTATTATTGGCCAAAGGAAAAACTCATAGTAAGTTAGAAATGTACAACAATGTATTAAATATCTTGTTTAAATGTATCTTCTGGACAGGCTCAGTGGCACAACTTGTAATCCCAGCACTTTGGAAGGATGAGGCAAGTGGATTGCCTGAGGCTGTGGGTTTGAGACCCACCTGGGCTACTTGGTTAGACCCTGTCTCTACAATAAATAATTAAAAAAACCATAGTCAGACATGGTAGCACATGCCTGTAGTTCCGGCTACTTGGAAGGCTGAGTCCTAAGAATCACTGGAACCCAGCAGGTCCAGGCTTCAGTGACCAGGAGCATGCCACTGCACTCCAGTCTGGATGAGTGAGACTCTAACCAAAATAAATAAATAAAATAAAATAAAATGCAGTTTCTGATTCAGGAGATCTGGGATAAACCTAAGTTTCTGCATTTTTCTATGACTTGGAGGGTCTCACTTTGTGCCCATTCTGAAGTGCAGTGGCATATTCACAGTTCACTGTAGACTTGACCTCCTGGGCTGAAATGATTCACTCTTCTCAGCCTCCCACATGGCTGGGACAAATTGGCATCAGGTCAAAGACAACCAACACAACATCAGGGCTGAAATCTTAACCAAAAAATTTGCAAACTATAATTTGAATCTAATAATGAAGAAAAAGATGTTTACACAGAATTCCACCTGCAGGTATTTTCCATGTTTTTTAACTCTCAAAAGTGAACTGGTAAAGTTTTTTTTAGTATCCTAGGGAGCATGTCTCTTCAAATTATTTATTCTGACCTCCTTACTTATTCCAGGCAGTAAGTGCCATCCAGCTTAAATGTGCACTTTTTTTGTTGTTGTTGGCATCTCACTCTGTCACTCAGATGGAGTGCAGTGGCTGCTCCCGGCCTGCTGGGTGATCCTTCTGCCTCAGCCTTAAATGTGCACTTTATTATTCTTGTTCTGCATGAATTGGATGGAGGATCCAGATGGAACCTTAAGAGTACATGCTTCCATCCTTCACTAGGATCTGAGGATCGACCTATCTCCAATATGAAGCTTGGGTATTCGTGCCATTCCATGTCCCACAGCCACAAAAGAACATGTTTAATACCGCAGGGCATAAATTCATGGTGAGAACTGTGCATGGCAGCTATGAAGCCTAACAGAAACAAAGAGAAGACACTGGCACATAGGGAAAAATAATTTTCCAGAGCCAGTGAATATTACAAGAAGAACCAAAACTACTTAAACAGACTAATATTACTTTTAATACTGTTTTATTTTTCTACTTTTGACACACATTAATTCCAAATTTGGAATTTATGTCTGGTTATTTTACAAACTCATATATCAACAAATCTTTGGATATGACCTTTTATTTTTATTTTTTCACATATTTTACTCAAAACCACTGCATAAATATTTGAGAAATGTTTCATATTTTACATTCAAGTCACCATTTATGTAGAACTATAATTATAATTTTTATCACTTGGACTTTGACACATTGAGTATATAAATTATGCTCAATACTTCCACTCAATAGTACTGTTATCAGCTCAATCTAATTTTATAATTACCTCATACATTTTATGTTGCTTTATTATATTTACAATTATTTTGGCTTGGCTGTTTTCCAAATAGGGCTAGTCAAGATTACACTGTCTTGTTATTCCACATCTATTTTTCTCACTGTGCTGTTAGCCCATGGAGAACATGGGTTTGACCTCCGTAGGTCCACATTTTTTCAACAAATACACTGGAATTTTATTTTGGCAATTTTTGATCATTTAAAAGAAATGTGCATAAGAACCATAGTTTAGAATATACTTTAAAAATGTCATGAGACATCAGATAAAAGTATATTCTTGTCTATTTTGACATTTACTATCATAAAGATATACAAATTCATCATATAAAGATAAACTTATAATTTATGCATTTACAGGGTATACATGGCACCTTCAGCAGTTGAAAAAATGTGTAAATAAATGTAAAAATGCAGTATTAACTCATAACTGCATAAAAATAGCTATGACACAATGTATATCAGTCAATAATTTTGTGACCACTTCCTGCTGCCAGGTGATTAATGCAAGTGTTGTGAGATTCTGTTTCACACACCATGTGATGTTAATGTTTCCATATGAGCATTTGGTCTCTCCAGAGTAAATCAAGGAAATTACAAAAAAATCATTGTATTTATGGCAAAACAGTGGAAAGAGAAGCGTATCAAGATATAAATGTTGAAGATATTCCAGAGCCCAGAACCCACATCACAGGAGTTAGAGGCAGATGACTTGAGGGGACAAGTGCTTCCAACACAATGCCAGATTACTAGAAAGGAAACAAAAGATTGGGCATAGTGATTCATGCCTATAATTCCAGCACTTTGGGAGGCAAAGTACAGCAGACTACCTTAGTCAAGGGCTTCCAGGCCAGCCTGAGCAACTTGATGAGACCTTGTCTTAACAATTAATCCAACAGTTGACTGGGCATGATGGCAAACATTTGTGGCAGCAGCTACTCAGGAGGCTAAAGGAGAAAGATGGCCTGATACAATCACGTTGAGATTGCAGTGACCATGGATTTTCCACTGTATTCCAGCCTGGGCATCAGAGTCAAAATCCAACCTAATATATAAGTATTTACAAAGTCAGATTCAGAAAGTTAGGTCTTATAATCATACTCCTGTATAATCTTTATTACAATAATCAAAATGACACCTAACTTAAAAAAAAAAAAAAAGGAAGAAAATATGACATAAAAAAAGGATCAGCCGGGCTCGGTGTCTCAGCCTGTAATCCCGCACTTTGGGAGGTCGAAGTCAGTGAATTGCTTGAGCCCGTGGGTTCGAGACCTGCCTTGGCAATTTGGCGAGGACTCATCTCTACAATAAATCAAAAAAATTGCTGGGCATGGTAGCACATGGCTGTATTCCAGCTACTTGGGAGGCTGAGGTGGAAGGATCGCCGGAGCCCAGCAGGTCAAGGCTGCAGTGGCTGTGAGCGGTCACTACACTCCAGTCTGGGCAACTGAGTGAGACTCCAAGTCAAAAAAAAAAAAAAAAGATCACTAGGAACATCTTCCAAAAGTTACTCAGTAGTATATGGTCATCATGTACGTACAATCTTGGGTAAGATAGAATAGATTAACACTTATGGCAACATAATTTATTGTGTGGACAACAAATGTTAATACTTTAAAAACAATTCTGTTCGTTAAAACCAACAAATTTACATAGCCTAAATA
This sequence comes from Cephalopachus bancanus, assembly GCA_027257055.1. Classification (NCBI taxonomy): domain Eukaryota; kingdom Metazoa; phylum Chordata; class Mammalia; order Primates; family Tarsiidae; genus Cephalopachus; species Cephalopachus bancanus. The sequence continues at coordinate 118,712 of JAPVLO010001278.1, read as the reverse complement.
AACCTTCATATTTTACTGTATGCAATACCAGTATACAAATATTCAAGCATTTCTGTTCTTCTGATAGTGTGATCCATGTGTGAACAGCTTTCTTTAGTTTTAAAAAAACTGAATCTGATTATTTACTAAACATAAACTTATAATACATATATTTTAAGAGAGTAATTATCTTTGATGTCTATGAAAATATTTCTTTATATTATATGAAATTACACTTATGGCCTGTAAGTATTGATAGTATGAAGATGCATCAAGATATTAATGTTCTGGCCTCATTTTCTCATTTGCATGTAAGTAGTAAAACAAATGATTTCTAAAACTCTCAGTGATTCTTTGTCATTTATTTCAAAAGAAAAATTTTATCCTGCACACTCACCTCATTCTGAACTTACAATAATGCTTAATGTGAGCCACAAAAAACCTCTTCACTTTGATGTTTTAAAAGAGATTACATATCAGCGTTCTTCATCCTCCATGAAAAACATGAGATGAGTGCTGATGACCTGCTATACAAGCTATTTCATAGCTCTAATGTACCAACAACTGACCCCATACCTTTACATAAACACTGAGTGAACGCATAGCATCATGTGAGTTGAGCTACATCAGTATTGTTTGCTTTTTGAACTATCCTCATATTCTGTCAATGCAAAACCAAAATTATACAGAGAATATACTTATGCTTTCCTTAAACACAAACAAAAATCTATCTTCTAATGCCACTCAATATTTGATATTTATTTCAACTTGACCTTTCAGTAAATAATTTCCATATAAATTGCATCTGTAAAGTTTTCTGTCCAAATACCCTAGTGTTTCCAATGGCATATATTTTTGAACAAAAGCCAATCCACATTCTTTACATTTGTAGATTCTCTACAATGCACAGTCTAATGTCAAATAAAGTTTTTGCAGGTTAATGTTTTTAGACATGTTTTACATTTGTACAATCAAAAGATCTGTGGTTTGAGTAAAGATAACGGTAATCTTTACATCTGTAAATATCTCACCATGTCTCTATTGTTTATAACTAGATAGATGATTTTCCAGTCATTAGAGATACTGAAAATTTAGAGTATAAATTGTCTGATGTTGAGAAAACTTGAAATAACAGTGAAAAGGTTTACCCCATTCTGTCCATCTATAGGGAATTCCTAAATATAGATGCTCATATGTCAACCAAATATTGTATGAGAGCTAAAGGCTTTATCTCATTCCTCTCATTTATATAGTTCATCTCAGTACAGATTCTCATATGTCCAGCTACTTGTATATGAGAACAAGGGGCTTACTATGTTTTACACATTTGTAGAGTTTCTCTCCAGTGTAGATGATTATGTGTCCAGAAAATCCGTTGTGAGAATGAATGGCTATGTCACATTCTTCACATTTGTTGGGTTTTTCTCCAGTATCAATGGACTTACGTTCAATAAATACTTTATGAGAGCAAAATACTTTGCCACATTCATCATGTTTGTAGGATTTCTCTCCACTATGGATGGTCTTGTACCAGCAAATCCTTTATTAATGTGAAAAGCTTTGCCACACTTTTTACATTTGTAAGGTTTTTCAACAGTAAGGATCTTGACATGTCAAGCAAGTAGTGAATGAGACTGAAAAGCTTTTCTGCATATTTCACATTTGTAGTGTTTTTCTCCAGGATGTATGGTCATGTGTCCAGCAAATCCTTGTGAGAATGAAAGGTTTTGCAATATTCTTTACACTTGTACGTCCAGCAAATACTTAAGAGTGAAAGACTTTGCCACACTCTTCACATTTGTACAGTTTCTCTCCAGTATCTATGATCTTATGTCCAGCAAATACTTAATAGAGTAAAAGGCTTTGGCACACTCTTCACATTTGTATGGTTTCTCTCCATTATCAATGGTCTTATGTCCAGCAAATCCTCCCTGAGTACATAAAGCTGTGCCACACTTTTCACTTTTGTAGGGTTTCTCAATAGTATGGATCTTGCCATGTTGAGCAAGTAGTGGATGACAGTGAAAAGCTTTTCAATATATTTCCCATTTGTAGGGTTTCTCTCCAGTATGGATTGTCTTATGTCCAGCAAATCCATTTTGAGAGCAAAAGGCATTTCCACATTCTTCACACTTATGGTTTCTCCCCAGTATCCACCTTGATATGTCCAGCAAACATTGAATGGGAGCAAAAGGCTTGGTTACATTCTTCATATTTGTAGGATTTCCCCCCAGTATGCTTGGTCTTATGTCGAGAAAATCCAGAGTGAGAGTGAAAGGCCTTGCCACATTCCTCATATTTGTAGGGTTTCTCTCCAGTATGGGTATTTTGATGTTCAGTAAGCTTTGAGTACTAAGTAAAGCCTTTGCCATATTCTGCACATTGTAGGGTTTCACTCCAGTATGGATGATCTTATGGCCAGCAAATCCTCCTTGAGAACAAAAGGGTTTGCCACATTCTTCACATCTCTAGGGTTTCTCCCCAGTGTGTACAGTCTTATGGCCAGAAAATCCTCCTCGAGAGCGAAACGCTTTGCCACATTCTTCACATTTGTAGGGTTTCTCTCCAGTATGGATCACTGTATGTTGATTAAGGTTTGAACGAGAGTGAAAGGTTTTGCCACATTCTTCACATTTGTAGCGTTTCACTCCAGTATGGATCACTGTATGTTGATTAAGGTTTGAACGAGAGTGAAAGTTTTTGCCACATTCTGCACATTTATATGGTTTCTGTCCAGTATGGATCATTGTATGTTGAGTAAGGTATGAAGGACAGCGAAAGGCTTTGCCACATTCTTCACATTTGCAGGGTTTCTCTCCAGTATGGATCACTGTATGTCGAGTAAGATGTGAACGAGAGTGAAAAGCTTTGTCACATTCTTCACATTTGTAAGGTTTCTCTCCAGTATGGATCATTGTATGTCGAGTAAGGAGTGAACGAATGTTAAAGGCTTTGCCACATTCTTCACATTTGTAAGGTTTCTCTCCAGTATGGATCATTGTATGTCGAGTAAGGAGTGAACGAGAGTGAAAGGCTTTGCCACATTCTTCACATTTGTAGGGTTTCTCTCCAGTATGGATCACCATATGTCGAGTAAGGAGTGAACGAAAGTAAAAGGTTTTGCCACATTCTTCACATTTGTAGGGTTTCTTTCCAGTGTGGATCAGTGTATGTTGAGTAAGATTTGAATGAGTGGGAAAAGTTTTGCCACATTCTTCACATTTGTAGCGTTTCTCTCCAGTATGGATCACTGTATGTCGAGTAAGATTTGAACGAGAGTGAAAGACTTTGCCACATTCTTCACATTTGTAGCTTTTCTCTCCAGTATGGATCATCATATGTTGAGTAAGGAGTGAACCAATGTGAGAGGCTTTACCACATTCTTCAGATTTGTAGGGTTTCTCTCCAGTATGGATCACTGTATGTTGAGTAAGATGTGAATGAGAGTGAAAGACTTTGCCACATTCTTCACATTTATCATTTTTTCCAAATTTATAGAGCTTCTCTCCACTATGAATGTTCTAATATTGTGAATGGCATGAGTAATAGCTAAGGGCTTTGCCACATTTTTCACTTTTGAAGTCTCTCTCTCCCCTATGGATTCTTTCATGTCTATTTAGATAGGATGATTTCTTTTTTTTTTTTGAGTTGGAGTCTCACTCTGTCGCCCAGACTGGAGTGCAGTGGCCCTCCGGCCACCGCAGCTCGACCTGCTGGCTCGGCGATCCTGCAGCCTCAGCTTCTGAGTAGCTGAATTACAGGCATGTCTACCACGCCCGGCTGATTTTTGATTTATTGTAGAGATGAGTCTCGCTGCCCAGGGGTCTCGAACCCGTGGCTCAGGAATCACTCACCTCAGCCTCCCAAAGGCGCGGGATTACAGGCTGAGCCACCGAGCCCGGCAGGATGATTTCTTAAACACTTTCCCACATATATTGTGTATATTTCCTCCACAATTTTTTTGATGTTGACTACATTTTGAGGACTGGTTAAAGGTTTTGCCATATTTGTATTTAAAGCCATTTCAGAAATGTGGGTACTCTGGTGGATAACAAATTTGGAGTGTTGATGAAAGACTTTCCTACTCTTGTTACATTGGTAATGGTTATTTGCAACTGAGCATTGTATCTGCCCTTCACCCTCATGCACACTTACCCAAGATTTTTGTAAGCATAAGTTCTTAAGGACATATTTACCATATTTTCCCATTGGCACCTTTGCACATGAGTCTTCTATGCTCTTCTGGCAAAAGACCTTCAGTGTAATGAGAAGTCACAGCTGAAAATCATAAAAATAAAAATTTATTCCACATGCTAGACTCAGGTGAATATCCTTTGAAAATAAAACATGATATTATACCATGGTAAGGACATAAGTATGATGGCAAGTACAAATCACAGGTTTTGACTTCATCATAAATATATGTACTTAAGAAAATACTTACCCCATTGCCTGTGTGAGAAAACGTGAAAAAACAGCTAATATTTTGCAGATTCCACATGATAAAATGAGTTACATGAAAGATAAATTTTAGTAATTTTGCCCCCATAATTTCTCTTCCTTTACAATACACCACGATGCAATCATATGTGACATTCTACTCTTGAATGCTTCCTTAGGGAATAAACAGAAGAGTGGAGTATGAGTCCACATTTCTGTCCTTTGGGGATTTATGCAAAGACTGGTTTCTGTCCCAACATACAGAGAAGACACATCCTAAGAACAGATATGAGTCTCCTAGAATCTCTAACTTACTGATTGTGTTATATTAATCTAGACAAAGCAACATCATAGACATTATGATTGTATACCTTTGAATTTCAAATACCCCAATTCAAAGTATGCCAAAGCATAGAAAGAATCAGGATAAATGACTCAATTAAGGGTACAAAAATAATTTGTGGAGCTGCAAGCACAAAAAGTTTTAGAAATTTTCATAAAAAATGTAGAAACCCTTATTTGAACCACCACACTACTGCCTGGATGACAGAACATGCTGATAAAATGTAATCATAAAAAGGATTTGGAAAACATCCTTGATATTGATATTGGTCTCAGTAATAATTTTTTTGACTACAGGAATAAAAATAAATACAAACAAGTTGGAGACATCAAACTGAAAAGCTTCTGCAGAATAAAGGGAAAAGGAAGAAGGCTTACAGGACAAGAAAAATTATCTGCAAACCATATACTTGATGAGATGTTAAAGAAAGAAAATGATAATCACATGAATAAAAAACAGCCCAAAATGAATACTTATTTTCCAATGAGGACATACAGATTGCCAACAGGTATATGAATTGGCACTGAGCCTCACCAATAGAGGCAATTTCAAATAAACACAATGATGATATATTGTCTCACAGCTGTTAGAATGGTAATATCAACCAGGAGAGAGAGACAGAGAAAACTTTTGATAAGGATGTGAAGAAAAAGAAATTCTGTTTACTTTGGTGAGTTTAAAATTGTTAGAGTCATAGAAAAGCTATTATCACCATTCTTTTAAAAATAAAAACAAACTGCCACATAACACAGAAATCCCTTTTCTGGGTATATAACCAAAGAAAATAAAATCAGTATCCAAAAGAAATCTCCAACCCCTATAGGAATTGCAGCATTTGTCAAGATGGTCAAGCTTAAAATCAACCTAAATATTTGTGGAATCTGTTGATTAAGAAAATAACATGTACACACACACACACACACACACACACACACATGCACAATAGCATATGAATCAGCCAAAAATATTTTTAAATAATTCTGCAATTTTAAAAACCTTATGGATGACATTGTAAGACATTATGCTAACTGAAGTGAGCCAGGCACACACACACAAATACTGTGTGAGCACGGGTACGGTGGCTCAAGTCTGTAAACCCATCACATTGGGAGACTGAGGTCAGAGGATTGCCTGAGCTCAGGAGTTCAAGACTCATCTGGGCACCTAGGTGAGACCATGGGTCTATGACAAATACAAAAATAAGCTTGGCATGGCAGCGCACGCTTGTAATTCCAGTTACTTGAAAGGCTGATATGGAAGGATCACCTGAACCTAGCAATGAGGCTGTGGTAGTCATTTGCATGCCACTGCATTCCAGCCTGGAGTGAGACTCCAACTTGGGAAAAATAAATCCTGTATGATCTCACTCCTGTGGAATAAAAAACTTTGCACTTGTATAGGAAGAAAGTACAACGTGGTCACCAGGGCCTGCAGGTGGGAAAATGGAGATGTTTTCCAATGGTTACAAAATTTGAGTTTAATAGTCTTAGGAAACTAATGTGTACCATAGTAACTTATCGTTCATAATGACATCTTGTATGCTTAGAAAATTTGCTAAAATAGAAGACATTATGTGTTGTCCTTACAAAGCATAAAAATGGCAACTATGTAAGATGGTTGATATGTTCATTAATATCATTGTAATCATCATTTCACCCTGTATAGGCATATCAAATTATTACATTATTTACAACACATGGTTATACATTTTTATTTATGTATAAAAAATCTGGTGCTAATCACACATAAACATGCATACATGTGTTTGAATATATGCATATATGAAGCTAGTCCTAAGCTTCACACCAAAGAAAATTATAAAATAAGAGTTACTAAGATACAAGCTAACATCTAGGAGTTTAATATATGTCTACCAATCCTCTACATGATACAGTATACTTAAATATTTGGATATAAAGAAAAACTGTAGTCTCAGATCATACTATAAAAGTAAAATTTAAGTAAACTATCAGGATTTCTTCTATTAAGAGAGATAATTTGTATTGAGGTAGGACTATTGAGTATGAATTTAAATAAAATCATCGGAAATCTCCCTAGTATAGAAAATCATAAATTAGAAAACATGTAACATGTGTCCAGATTGTTCTTAAAAATTATCAGAAAACAAAATTAATGCTCACATACTTCCAACCATGATGCAAAAAGAAAACATAAAAAATAGCTTGACATGGATTTCCAAATAAATAAGCAAATACTTGCACATCTCCAAAGTATCAGAAAGATAGTCAGATCATGCAGTTCCTAACAAACCATTAAGTGGACTTTGATGTCCTCTGTAAACTTGAAAGATCATTTAAGAAGCAGAGTCTTTGGAGAACTTCTGAACGTGGAATAACAGATGGCCCTTTGTGACAGGAAGAGAAAGGATCCCTGGTTTCTAAGAAACCATTTCCATTTGAGCAGACCACCTTTCCAAATCACATTTCAAGCTCTGATTCCTCAACCTATGTCATCTGCTTCATTCACTCCCACTTACCTGGAAGTTTGACTAATGTGCCATGTCTCTTCACATCCCAGGGCTCTTTCTTTGCTCCAGACATGTAATAAGGTCTGGCTTAGAGACAGCAAGTCCTGTTTAATTAGAAAAAAATAACATGACTTTTGCTAAGGTTCTTAGATTACAAACCCATTTGATTAGTAGAGAACACATTATAAAAGATTCTAGAAAATTAATCCCAAAATACGGTTTCCCAATAAAACCTTTAGAACATTTAGATAGAATTTTCAATTTAAAGGTTTCTTTTTATTCTAAGTTGGAGTTGAACTCTGTCACCCAGACTGGAGTGCAGGGGAAAGCTCATAGCCACCCCAGTGCTCACCTGTTGGGCTCAAGTAATTCTTCTTCCTCAGCCTACCAAGTAACCAGAACTACAGGTGTGTGTTACCACTCCCAGACACTTCTTTGATTTAGTGTAGAGATGGGGTCTTGCCAAGCTGTCCAGGCTATTCTTGAAACCATGGGCCCTGGCAATCCTCTCAACTCAGCCTCCTAAAGTGCTGGCATTACACGGGTGAGCCACCATGACTGGCTTTAAATTTGTGCATTCTTAGTTCAGTACTAGTGAGTCAATATCTTATGGCAGCAATTGGAATGAGATGTGGGCAATGATATCTATGCCACTAAATTTCTGAACTTACCAATAATATAGTTAGAAGGACACTGGTCAATTTAAAATACAGAAGGCTCATGTAAAAATGAAACATCATTTTTTTTTTATTTTCGATGTTAACATATTACCAACTTTTCATTGATAGTAGGAATCTGAAATTCATTAACACAAAGCAGAAATTCCCAGAAAACATTCTACAAAGGAAGGACATAATATCCTTAGTATGAAATAGGGATTGTGTTTTGAAAGTTTCCTCACCCAGAAAAACCAGGTTTCTATGGTTCTCTAACATCACAGTCCTGTACAATATTCGCTGAGGGGAGGTTAGGCGTGCCCACTCCTCTGGAGAGAATTCTATGGCCACATCCTTGAATGACACCAGCCCCTGAAAACAACAAAAACACATATTTACCAAGTCACCATGGCCTCTAGGTAAAGCAAGAGTGAAAAGAACAGGGTTCAACTGACAAGACAACTATTATTGTGCAATAAAAAATTTTATAACAAAGAAATATCCTCTGGCTGGGCTCGGTGGCTCAGTCTGTAATCCCATATTTTGAGAGGTGGTGGTGAGTAGATTGCCTGAGCCAGCGGGTTGGGACCCACCTGGGCAACTTGGCGAGACCTCATCTCTAAACTAAATCAAAAAAATTAGCCAGGTGTGGCAGCACGTGCCTGTAGTTCTGGCTACTTGAAAGGCTGAGGCGGAAGGATTACCGGAGGTCGAGGCTGTGGTGGCCTGGAGCGGCCACTGCACTCCAGTCTGGGTGACAGAGTGTGACTCCAACTCAAAACGCCCCCCAAAAAACAAAACAAAAGAAACAAACAAAAAAACCCAGAAATATCATCTAATGCATTAACTTTGGGAAAAAAGGATGAAATAAAATCCACTCAGCCACTGTAGACTGTCTATTTTTGTGAGTGAAACAGCATAAAATGGACAACACAGGTATGCACATTTTAAATTACTGTTTATATCACACGAAATACGAAACATATACTGCTCCTAGTAAGTCAGAAGATCCTCGGCAAGTTTTAATTTGAACAACAATGAATTGAATATCTTGTTAAAATGCAAATTCTGATTCAGAATACATGGATTTAGCCTGAGGGTTTTGCGCTTTTTTGTTCAGTTGGTGTGTCTCATTCTTTTTTTTTTTTTTTGACTTGGAGTCTCACTCTGTCACCCAACCTGGAGTGCAGTGGCTGCTACTGGCCACCACAGCCTCAATCTGCTGGGCTCCGGTAATCCTTCTGCCTCAGCCTTCCAAGTAGCTGGAACTACAGGCACACACTATATGCCCACCTAGGTGTGTCTCATTCTGAAATAAGCTAGGGTGTCCTGGCATAATCACACCTTATTGTAGTCTCGATCACCTTGGCTAAAAAGAATGTATCCTCCATAGCATCCCAAGTATTTGGGACAAATTGGTATCAGATGTCAAGACACACATGTGGAACACAACATCCATGCTGAGATCTTTTAGCCAAAAGTTATAGTAATTTATTATTACTTTTTTGAGTTGGAGTCTCAACTCTTCTCGCCCAGGCTGGAGTGCAGTGGTATGCTCATGGCCACTTCAGCCTCAATCTGCTGGACTTAGGCAATCCTTCTGCCTCAGCCTTCCAAGTATCTGGAACTACACACACATGCAATCATGCCTGGCTAGTTTTTGTAATTTACTGTAGAGACAAGGTCTCACCAAATGCTGGGGTTACAGGCTGAGTCACCACACCCATCCAATATAGTAATTTATAATCTCAGTTTAATAACAAGCAAGCTCGTGTTACACAGAAATAAGTCTACAGGAAATTCCCATGGCATGTAATCCCTGAAAGCGTATTTACATATATTTTTGGCATCCTAGAGAGCAAGTCTCTTCTAATTATTCTTTATTCAGATTTTCCAGAGTTATTTTGGGCAGTAACTGTCATCCTGCTTAAATGTACATTTTATTAACTGTGTTCTGCATGGAGCTGATGGAGCTTCTACACAGAACCTTAACAGTATATGTTCTGGCTAGGAGTAGAGGCTCATGCTTATAATTTCAGCAGGTTGGGATGCCATGGCAAGAGAATTTCCTGAAGCCTTAGGTATGAGACCACCCTGGGCAACTTGGCAATACCTCATCTCTACATTAAATTAAAAAATTAACTGGACTCTGGTGGCCATGCGTGTACCAGTGCATTTCATTCTGGACAACAGATGAAGATTGCAACTATATCTATCTATCTATCTATACATACACATGTTTCTATCCTTCATTAGGATCTGAAGATCTACCAATCTCCAATGGGATTCTTGGTTACCATGCCTTCCCATGACCCCCAGTAACAAGGGAACCTTTTTAATAATGCAGGTCATACATTCATGGTGAGAACAGTTTATGACAACTAAGCAGTATGGTTTGAAGAGAACAGAAGAGGCTATGTAGGGAGCAGTGTCCGACAGACCCATTGAATATCACAGGAAGAACAAAAATAGTTGAAACAAACTCATTAGGCAGGACCATCACAAGGACAGCAGCATGGTTTGCAAGTTTTACACACATGACATTCTTTCTGATCGGGGACACATTTATTTACCTGAGAAGCAGCCATTTTTTCTTTTTCCTCCTACTTCTCTGGGATTTCTTCCCAGGTGAGAGTATTTAATGAAGTTACACCTACAATTTGAAAATATGCCTTTACTTATTTCAAAATTAAATGGAATGTATTTATTTTTTGTCAGTCTTACCACCCTCTTGGGAGACCCTCACTTGGTCTCCTGTTTGCCTGAGGTTCTCATTGGTTTGATTCTTCCACCATCTCCCTGAGGTGGGTCTACTTTGTCATTTAGGACAGTTTTCCTTCTTTACAAATGCAAGATAATCCAGAGGACAGACATCAATTCAGCTTTTGCCCCTCAAGAACAGTGATGTGTCTACAAGTGCACATAAACCATTTGCCGAACTAAAATAAATTTATTAAGTTACTAATTTAATAATATAAAATTTAGACCTAATCAATGCAAAATGGGATAGTCAACTCTCAAAAGTTCGACTTAACTCCATTTTAGACAGGGATGGGGAAGGGGAATCTCTGGCCTCTTTGTGTGTTTGCATGTAGCTAAAATAATTTTGAAACGCTGACAAGGTTGGCACCAGTATGCAGCTGTCCAGACTAACTCTGGGAAAGTGGGATTATGTGCACTAACTTTGTTCTGTTTAATAAAGGAACAAGGAGACTGTGAACCAAGGACAAAGATAATTCACCACTTTCCAGGACTCCTCTCATCGCCCAGATGTCTGCAAGTCTAAGCCACCTCTTGATCTTAGCTGCTCTCTGTCCCACAGCCTGGATAAAAATTTTGAAAAAGCACACACAATTCGAGACCCGCCTGGGCAGCGAGACCTCATCTCTACAATAAATCAAAAAATCAGCCGGGCGTGGTAGCACACGCCTGTAATTCCAGCTACTCGGAAGGCTGAGGCGGAGGGATCACTGGAGCCCAACAGGTCGAGGCTGTGGTGGCCGGGAGCTGCCACTGCACTCCAGTCTGGGCGACAGAGTGAGACTCCAACTCAAAAAAAGAAAAAGCACACACAACCCAGGAGGAGTCTTTAGGATGCCATCCCCTCATTTCCTTGGTTTTAGTGTCCCTACTAAATAAAGTCACAACCCCTGCTCCAACTCCTTTTGTCACAGAACCGGATTTGGACCTGGTGACACAAATGGCCAATGACACTAATGACAGACCCTGGAGATTTCCACCTAGATAATTCAGATAAGGCCACTGCAGGACTGTCACCCAACAGCACTTGCCCATCCCGGCTTCCCCTTGCCCTTTCTCAAATCCTTTCCTCCCGGGTCCCCGGGATCCCCACACCACGAGTCCTAGCTGGAGTTTCTGGACTCAAGAACCGCTGTTGGCCAAGAGGCCTCCTTAACGCTTTTGATGGAGCCACCGTTTAACTCTGGGGAGGAGAGAGGGAGTGGGCCAGGATCATAGCCTCCCCTTTCCCCCACCAGCCCCGCACGCAGGTCGGATCCTCTCCACAACCCTCGCGGGTTCGGCACACTTGGAGACGGTGAGCTGCACGGAGAGTGATCAGCAGGCAATGTCGCTGCAGGGCAAGACCACAGGGTCGCGGCCCAGGCCCACCTACACCGAGGGGACCAGGCTCAGAGCTGATGAAGAGGCCAGTTCCTAAAGAGACGGGTCATCCGGGTCCATCCCCACGCCCCTGTCGGGAAGCCTCCCCGCACCTCCCGCCTTCCGAGAATCTCAGTGTCCGTCCTACGAATCTCCCAGGACCTGCATGTCACAGGCCCTCACAGGCTAAAATGAAAATACGCGAGGTTGACGGAGGAAACTAAGGCCTTGTAAGAGGGTGGAAGCTGCCCCCTCACTTCCAGCTCCTGACTGATTGGCCATTTCAAACCCCAGCATCAGTTGATTGGATAAAACTCCAGGCCATCTGGTTTTGAGTGACAGGACATGCGATCAGAAGGGGCTGAATGAGGAAAGAAAATACTGAGATTTCTCCCAGCTGCGGAATGTGGTAGGAACTTGTGTTGGGGCCCCTTACAGGAATTGCTGGGAACACTGGCGTCTGCATGGCTCCCAGTTGGCGGGCTGCAGAACTGCAGGACTACAATCCCAGCATGTCCCAGGAGAGGCAGGTATCGACCTCCAGTCCAGCGACCCACCAACCAGGGGCGACAAAACTCCCATCATGCCCAAAGGGACCCACAATCCTCCTCCCCCCAACCTTCTGCCCAGACTCCGCAGCAAGGAGAAATCTAAAAGCATTTTTGCCTATGGAGTCCGTATTGTTTTGCACCTCCTGTCAATCAAAACCAGAAGGGTGAGGCCTGAACTGGTCAATCACACGGGAGCTGGAAGTGTGGGCGGTTTGGAGCCTTTGTCTCCTGCGCAGAGTTGAGTCGTCCTTTCTGCAGTGTCCTGTACTCTGGCACCCACGAGTGTCTTCGCTTCAACCTCTGTCGCCCTGTGGTCTGCAGGACACCTGGAAGCTGGGAGGTTATTATGTCGGGGGTGTCACGAGAGGGGAAGTGGATGGACTCGGATGACCCGGCTGTGGCGGGACCAGCCTCCCCTCAGCTGACACTGAACACTTCCCCACTGGCAGCTGTGCCTGGTACCCTCTGTGCAGGCGAGGCTAGGTCGGGACCTTGGGGACTTGTCCGCGACCTCACCAGCTGAGCCCTCTGTCAACAGCCCCTCTTTCCACATGTTCGGGACCCAAAAGAGTGGTGGGGAGGATCCGACAGGCTGGCAGGGCCAATGGAGGGAGGGTCTGGGATACTGCTCCCCCTCCCTCCTTTCTCTACCCCGAGGTTACATCACAACGTTGAGGACAAAATTTCTCTCTTTATAACTGTAGAGATCAATACATTTCCACCAGAAAGTGACAGATTAATTGTTGAGTTTCACGGGTGTATGAAAGCATCCATTATATTTGTTTTTTTTTCTTTTTTTTTGAGTTGGAGTCTCACTCTGTCACCCAGACTGGAGTGCAGTGGCCGCTCCCGGCCACCGCAGCCACTTGCTGGGCTCCGGCGATCCTTCCACCTCAGCCTTCCAATAGCCGGAATTACAGGCATGCGCTACACGCCCGCGGGATTTTTGCTTTATTATAGAGATGAGGTCTTGCTGCCAGGGTCTCGAACCCGCGGCTTAGGCAATTCACTAACCTCAGCCTCCCAAAGGCACGGGATTACAGGCTGAGCCACCGAGCCCGGCTTTATATTTGTTTTTTGAGTCAATCTCACTCTGTCACCCAGGAAGGAGTGCAGAGGCACACAAACAGCCAAGCCAGAATCCAGGGATCTTTCCACCTCAGTCTTTCAAGTAGCTAGAACTACAGGCATGCGCTACCAAATCCAAATAATTTTTTTTTTTATTTATTGTAGTGAGGAAGTCTCACCAAGGTGCCTAGACTGGTCTTGAACATGTGGGCTCAGATGATCTACTCGCCAAGGCCTCCGAACCTACCCCATAATACTTTCAATAAATTATTTTTTAATGCTGAGAATAAGAATATAACTCTCTATGAACAAAGAATGAATTTATCCATATGAATTGGTTGCAGTTTCCTGTTACTTGTGTAAATAATGAGGAGTAGGTCTGGAGAAACACAATGGTAGATAACAGGTTTACCACCATATTACAAAGCCACCTGAGGAAACAGATCAAGTAATAAATGTCCCTACCCCCCAGAAACTTCCAACTGTTGTAAAGGGTAAATGGTGTTGAATCAGCAACATGTAGTCAGTACAAAGAAGGGAGTTGTCCATGGTACCTGACTTTTTGTTGAGTTCTGATGTTACTGCTTAAGAGAGCTTACACAGACAGAATTGTTGCTGTTTCATTATTATATCTGTTGGTTTCTCATTGAAAATAACCATATAGGTTTTCTTTGTCTGTTGTTTTTTCTGTTGTTCCCAAGATGGAGTGCAGTGGGACACTCATGGCCACTGCAGCCTTGACCTGCTGGCCACAGGCAATACTTCCACATCAAACTTCAGACATGTGCCATTATGCCCAGATAATTGCTTGATTTATTGCTGAAATGAAGTCATGCCAAGTTGGCCAGGCTGGTCTGGAACCCCTGGGCTCAGGCAATACTCTCACGTCATGTCCCAAACTACTGGAATTACAGGTGTGAGACATGGTGCCCAGCTATCCCCCATGTGATCCTAACATGGTGACATTGTCAAGCTGAGGGTTGCCAGATATGTTCGTGAAAAGTTGAATTCAGAAGGGAGATCACCTGTCATGCTCTGCTTGGGTGTGGTCAGGCAGGGAAGCCAGTGCGGTCATGTTTTCATTGCTGTAGCAGAAATTGCCAGTCTTTCTGGCAACTTTGAACTCCTTGCAGGAGCTCACTGTTTTTGAATCTGTCTCCTGTGACAAAAGACAGAGAAAGCTAGACTTTATTGCCCTTTCTGGACCCTCCTGCCTGTGGGTGTGGTGGTAGCAAGGAAAGGGTTGTGCTTTGTGAAAGGCATATCCTGGCTGCACATCCTAGCTTATGCCAGGAATCCTATCACTTAGGGAGGCTGAGGTGAGAGGATTGCTTGAGGTCAGGAGTTTGAGACCAACCTCTACAACATAGCATATTCATGTCACTATAAAAATAATTAAAGAAAAATTAGCCAGAATTATTACCAAAGGCCTGTAGTTCCATCTACTTTGGAGGTTGAGATGGAAGGATTACCTGAGTCCAGGAGTTCAAGGCTATGGTGAGTAATGATGGTGCCACTTCACTTCTGCCTGGGTGACAGAGTGAGACTCTAACAGAAAATAAGTATGTTCAATTTAATTTTAAAGTAAATAAAGGCATATTTTCAACATGTAGGTGTGACTTGTCCAGATTATCTCACCTGAAAAGAAATTGCAGAGGGCCACACTGGGTGGCTCAGGCTGTAACCTGAGCATTTTGGGAGGTGAAGAGAGAGGACTGACTGAAGCCATGGGTTTGAGACAAGCCTAGGGAACTTGGCAAGACCGTCTTCTCTACATTAAAAATTGGCCAAGTGGCTGGGCTCGGTGGCTCAGCTTATAATCCCAGCACTTTGGGAGGCCAAGGTGAGTGGATTGCCTGAGTCCGTGGGTTTGAGACCCACCCAGGCAAATTGGTGAGACCTCATCTCTACAATAAATAAAAAATTAGCCGGGTGTTGTAGCATTCCCCTGTAGTTGCAGCTGCTTGGAAGGCTGACGCAGAAGTATCTCTAGACCCAGCAGGTCGAGGTTGTGGTGGCCAGGAGTTTGCCACTGCCCTCCAGTCTGGGCAACAGGTTAGACTCTAACTCAAAAGATAAAAAAATTGGTCAAGTATAGTTCAGCCTGCAGTTATGGTTACTCAGAAGGCTGAGGCAGAAGCATTGCCTGAGCCCAGCAGGTCATTGCTGGGGTGGCTGTGAGTATGTCACTGCACTCCAATCTGGGCAAAGGAGTAAGACTCTAACTTAAAAAAAAAAATCCAGAGGAGCTAAAGGAAAAGAAAAATAATACCTGGTTCTCAGGTAAAATGTCAGAAGGACTGTCATTTTTAAAACTTGTAAACCTCACTGCTACATGTGATGTTCTTGCCTAATGAGTATTTTCAATTATTTTTGTTCTTCCTGATATTCAAGGGCTTTGAAGGACATGTCTCCCAACATACCAGAGGCTCCACTGTTCTCAACATCCATGCTGCCTAGTTGTCATGAACTTTTTCACCATGAATGAATGACCTGTAGTATTAACAATGTTCCCTTGTGGTTGGGGAACATAGCAAGGTGTGGATATCCAAGCTTCCCATTGGAAATGGGGTAGATCCTGAGATACAAGCAAAGGATGGGAATGTGAACAATTAATATTTCACATGATGCTGGGTTCAGTGGCTCAGCCTGTAATCCCAGCACTTTGGAGACCGAGGTGAGTGGATTGCCTAAACCTGCGGTTTTGAGACCCACCTTGGCAACTTGACGAGACCTCATCTCTACAATAAATCAAAAAATTACCCAGTCATGGTAGCACGTGCCTGTAGTTCCAGCTACTTGGAAGGCTGAGGTGGAAGAATTGGTGGAGCCTAGTAGGTCGAGGCTGCAGTGGCCGGGAGCAGTCACTGCACTCCAGTCTGGGTGACAGAGTGAGACTCCAACTCAAAAAAATTAAATAGATAAAAATAAAAAATAAAGTAAAACAAAGAAGATTTCACATGATGCTCCATCAGCTCCATGGAGAAACAGGATGTCAGTTACTGCTCAGAACAACACAAAAATGACTGAATAAAGAATTATTAGAAGAGAGTTGCTCTTTAGAATGCTGAAAACAAACAATATAAATACAGTTTTTGAGATTACACACCATGGAGATACCTGTACATGGATTCCTGCCTAAGACATTTTTCTTTATTATTAGATTGATATTAAATATACTATTTGGGGCCTATAAATCTCAGAATGGATGTTTTGTTGCACTTGTGTGCATTGGCACCTGATACCAATTTGTCCCAGTATCCTTCAGGCCAGGAGATCAAGGCTGCAGTGAAGCCGTGAGTATGCCACTACACCCCAGCATGGGATGAGAATGAGATCTCCCAACTGAAAAAAAAAAAGTGCTGAAGCTCAGGCGAATTCAAATCTCCTGAATCAGAATTGCATTTTAAGAATATATTCAGTTCCTTTAGTACACATTAAAACTTGATGCGGACTTTCCAACCTACCGTGAATTTTCCCTCTGAGTAGTATATGCAACTTATTCTGTGTTATATAAATATAGCACTCAAAATTGTACATGTCTGTGTTGATGCCCATATTTATGCTGTGTCATTCACAAAAATAGTATGTACACTGCCAGAGTGGATTTCCTTTCATTCTTTTTTCTCACACAATGTATTAGAGAATATTTCTTTGTTACAAAATATCTTATTACATAATTCTAGTTGTCAGCTGGATCCTGCCTAATTTTTTTGATTTATTGTAGAAATGAGGTCTCGCCAAGTTGCCCAGACCAGTCTTGTATCTGTGGGCTCCATCCTCTCACCTCGGCCTCCCAAAGTGCTGGTATTATAGGCATGGGCCACTGCACTCAACATTAGATATTTAATTTTTTCCAGACATCTATTTCTATCTGGCCTGAAATTTTTTGAAAAACTTTTCAACCTGTATTGATTAAATACATTTTATGGTGAATAACTGGATGTAAAATAAGTGGAACCATTTTTGGTTAAAGGGTATAAACCCAGGTAGGAGAGGCACTGACACAGAGACAAGCCTGAATCAAGTGTCAAGTCAGGCCATCCTATGACTTGGGATGTCTTCATGCGCAGTCCTGCTAACTGAATTGCCTGGTGACTGTACTCTCAGGAGATGACTGAACTTGCTCTCCCATGTGCCTGAGAGGATTCATGTGGGTTCTTATACCTTCTCACTAGGTGAGATATTTTATAATTTGGGATTTTTAAAATTTGTTCACAAGTGAAAATTAATCCAGAATGAAAGTAGGGACTCCAAGAAACTTGGAACAAACTTAGTTCACATTTTGCCTCAGCATTGCCATTTTTCCTTAGACTGACATGCTTTGAAGTAAGCATATGTTAGACATAGTTAATTTCCAATAAGCAGGTTTTAGAAGGCATTAAGACATTTTAAGATTACATTTTTCTGCAGGCCAAGAGGCAGCCTACTTCATTCCCCTCAATAAATCTCCATCAGATGCAAAACCAGAGCAACCCAACAACCCAACATTTCAACTCAATGTTTACATACTAATCTCTATGAAATGTTCAGGTTCCTTGTCAAGGGGGATTCAAAGATCACCTCTTGGCTGGCTGAAGCCATAGAAATTATAACAAGACCACTTTTTGGTCAAGTTTGTGGATTTCAAACATCTCACAAGTCTCTTGTTGCAAAACCCCTTCCCCTTGACTCCTCCCATGTAGCCGATCACCTGAGGGCATGTGATGCTAATGCCTGGCAACCAGCAAAATATAAAACCATGTGGCTACAGTCTACATCAAAGACCCATGGTCCTGGACAGTCCTGTGGGCTTAAACCCCTTTTCCCAAAGAGTTTTAAAAAACCCAATTCTTGACCCCCCCACCTCACTTGTCTCTCTGCACCCTTTCTAATGTGTGAAAGGTGGTTATTAAAATTTTCTTCTTTCTACTTTCTCCTTTGTTGCAATCTTGCATTATTCCCATGACAATGGTCCACCTCACCACAGTTTACGCTTTCACAGAGGACAGGAATCATTTCTATCTTTTCCCTTCAATACCACCAATGTGTGGAAAATGCAAAGAAACCACTCATCTAATCAACTTACATGTATTTCCTATAAATTTTTATCTTGGAAGAAGACAAATCTTAGACTAAAACAACAGTGAATGTAACCATGAAATGTCAAAATAAGGCAGGGTAGCTAACACAGATAAGACATAGATAAGTTTCCCATTGGCTGCTTTTAGGAAACATTCAGACATTTTACTGTAGAGCAATTTGGCAACCTTTTCAACTTTTTGGCAAATCAAAAAAACCTTCATAATATGTAAGACTAGGACAACCCCATAATAATAATTACTAAGAATCTTTCAGGACAAGTGCAGTGGCTCACACCCATGATCCCAGCACTTTGGGAGGAGTAGATAACAGGATTTCCTGAGCATATAGCTTCCAAACCAACTACAGCAACTTGGTGAGCCCTCATCGCTCAATAAATAAAATAAATTGGCCAGAAATGGTGGTACACACTTGTGGTTCCTGCTACTTGGAAGGCAGAATTGGTAGGTTCACAAGTAGGTTGATGTGGCGGTGACCATGAGTGTGCCACTGCTCTACAGCCAGGGGAAACAGTGAGACTCCTACTAAAAAAAAATAAAAGCCAGGCTTCGTAACTCAAGCTGCAATCCCAGCACTTTGGGAAGCCAAGGCAAGAGGATTGTGTGAATCTGCAGGATGCAGCAAGCCCAGGAAATTTGGTGAGACCTCATCTCTACAATAAATAAAAAATTAGCCAGGTGTGGTAGCACATATCTGTAGTTCACATAACACAGGGAGTGGCCACAAAATTTTGATTAATACATTATATGCAGTGAGCTCGGTGGTTCAGCCTGTAATCCGTGCTTTGGGAGACTGAGGTGAGTGGACTGCATGATCCCGCGGGTTCAAGACCCACCTGGGCAACTTGATGAGACCTCATCTGTACAATAAATCAAAAATCAGCCAGGCGTGGTAGCACACGCCTGTAGTTCCAGCTCCTTGGAAGGCTGATGTGGAAGGATCCCCAGGAGTGGCCACTGGACTCCAGTCTGAATGACAGAGTGAGACCCCAACTCAAAAAAAAAAACATTATGTGACAGAGTGAGATTCCAACTAAATATATATATATATATATATATACACACACACACACTCAAGTGTTTTATCAGATAAACAAAGATCTGAGTAGTACATATACTCACTCATAAGTAGACCCTGAACAATTATCAGAATACTATAAGAAAGTGATTGGCAGTAGTGGGACACTGCCCTGGTGGGGGATATAACATGACTAAGGGTCCCCAAGTTTACATGTACAATGACCACTTATGGCCTAACCCTGACTTGTACCCTACATTTTATTTTATTTTTTTGAATTGGAGTCTCTCTCTGTCGTCCAGAGTGGAGTTTATTGGCACACTTCCGGCTACCGCAGCCTTGCCTTACTGGCTCTGGTGATCCTTCCATCTCAGCCTTCAACGTAGCCAGAAATACAGGTGTGCACTACCACGCCTGACTAATTTTTGATTTATTGTAGAGGTTGAGGTCTCGCCAAGTTGCCCAGGCAGGTCTCGAACCCACTGTCTCAGCCAATCCACTCCCCTTGGCCTCCCAAAGTTCTGGGATTACAGGCCTCTGAGCTCAGCCATACCATACATTTTAAAATAAAAATAATAGAAAAAAAAAAGAGAAAACCACAGAAACAGTGTCCATGGATGAGGAAAATATCAATGCACAATTTCTATTCCATATTAAGGATTTCAAGCCATTTCTTTGTAGAAAAATCACATTTGAATAGAAATATAAAATTAGTAGAAACATTGTGTCAGCATGTTGCAACATTACAACATGATCAAGCTTCCTTTATGTCAAGGATGCTTAGGAGATTCAGCATTTGGGAATCCATCAATACAATTAGTCACATTAATAAAATCAATGAGAAAGACATATAATCTTGTTAATAGATTAAAAATATATTGTGAAATTTACAAAAAAATTTCCATTTAAAGATCAAATTATGAAAAAGTGTAAAATATTTGTGAAACACATGAAAAACAGTAGAAATGAAAAATAATGAAAAAATGATTGGGAAGAAAGATTAAATGGTATAATTAAGTCAATAATTCTCTAATGAGTTTATCAATTGAGTTTGATACTGATATACAAACAGTTGTTTATGTTCTGAAGAAAACAAATTTTTTCGCAAACTATATTTAAATTGGAAATGCACAAAAGTTTAAAACGTGTTATCATCCATAATAGGACTTGAAAAGTAAAACAGGTGATAGTGACTTTAAAAAAAGACTGAGAGTGGACTACTGCTGGGGAGTGTGGGGCATATCTCATCAAGTGAACCTGCATAATGGACTTTTGTATACATAGCCCTGAATTGTACCCCACATATTCAAAATAAATAAAGACTGAAAAACCAAGGGAATACACAGTTTATTTTGTTGGTTTTTTTTTTTCAGTTTTTTTTGAGTGGGAGTCTCACTCTGTCACCCAGACTGTAATGCAGTGGACCCCTCCCGGTCACTGCAGATCCTTCCACCTCAGCCTTCCAAGTATGTGGAACTACAGGCACATGCTACCATGCCTGGGTAATTTTTTTTTTTTTTTTTTTTGAGGTGGAGTCTCACTGTCGCCCAGACTGGAGTGCAGTGGCCGCTTTCAGACACTGCAGCCTCGACCTGCTGGGCTCTGGTGATTCTTCCACTTACTCTTCCAAGTAGATGGAACAACAGGCATGCCCTACCACACCCAGCTAATTTTTGATTGTTGTAGAGATAAGTTCTCGCCATGTTGCCCAGCCAGGTCTCGAACCCACTGGCTCAGGCAATTCACTCACCTTGGCCTCCCAGAGCACAGGATTACAGACTGAGCCACCGAGCCCAGCAATTTGTTGATTTATTGTAGAGATGAGGTCCCAACAAGCTGCCCAGGCGAGTCTTGAGCCCTCGGGCTGAGGCAATCCTCTCACCTCGGCCTCCCAAAGCACAGAATACAGACAGAGCCACTGAGCCAGCAGAATACACAGTTTTAAAGTAGAATGAGATATATATAAAGGCCAGGTGTGGTGGCTTATGCCCATAATTACAAAACTTTGGGAGAAAGAGGTGAGAGGATTGATTGCCTGAGCCATAGGTTCAAGAACAGCTTGGACAACTTGACAAGACCTCATCTCTACAATAAATCAAAAAATTAGCCAAGCATGGTGGTGTGTGCTGGTAGTTCCAGCTACTTGAATGGTTGAGGAGAAGGGATCACCTGAGCCCAGCAGGTCGAGGTTACAGGGAATGGAGGATGCTACTGCACTCTAGCTTGGGTGACAGAGTGAGACTACAACTTTAAAAATAAGATAACAGATGAGTATCAATCGAGGTTTTACACTCTTAAATCATGACATTCCAGTAGGAAAGGAGACACAGCCCCGACCTAGAACACATTTACCTGATAACCAGCCATTTTTGCCACAACTTCCTCCGGCATTTCTTATCAGATGAGATTACCTGGTGAAGTCACAACTACATGTTGAAGATATGCCTTTATTTTTTTAAAAATTAAATAAATGTATTTTATGAGTCTGAGTATCACTTCATAACCCAGGCAGGCGTGAGTGTCTCTATCGAGCTTATCACCATCTGGACTCCTGAGCTCAACAGATTCATCCTTTTCAGGCTCCCAAGAATTTGAAACTATAGGCATGTGCAACCACTCTTGGCTAAATGTTTCAGCTTTTATAGCTACATGGATGTGCTATGTTGTCCAGGTTAGCCTCAAATTTCTGGGCTCAAGCAATCCTCTCTCCTCTCTCTCCCCAAAAGTGACCTGGATAAAAACCCAAAAAATTACACAAAACCCAAGAGGGGTCTTGGCCCTTATCTTCACGTTTTAACGGTCCTCTAAATTAAGTCACAGCCCCTGTTCCAACTCCTTTCTTGACTGTGGCTGTCCCACCAAGCAAAACCAGGTTTGGATCTGGTGACAAACTGCCAATGACCCTTGAAAGGACAGACTGAGAGTGGGAAGCCACTTTTCATCTTGTTCTGAAACTGACACAACGATGAGAAAGTAGAAGCTATGCTTTTGGAGAAATTCACACTTTAGGTAAAATTAACTTTACTGACTTTGTCTTTTCAGAAAAAGACTTCCAGGTATCTGAGGGCTCTCATAGTGGCAATCAAGTTTGCCTACAGTAAAGGGAATTTTCAAGACCTAAGACATCATGGATTGGGCAAGGGCTGTAAAATCTTGAAACTTGTAATTACAAATGTTATAACCGCTCAGAGGGAGAGCAGGTGGGGATTCGATCTTCCAGTAAATTGGGCACTGTCTACAGGGAAGCCAAAGATCCCCACAGCTACTCACTGGGAATGCCTAGGAGATAAGGGGAGGTGCACCCTCCACTAGCTCTAAGGAATGTGGTTTGGGAAGGTGCAGGAGAATTAAATCCTTGCCGCACCCTTCTTTCGGGGCTATGATAATATGGACAGACATTAATGGTTCTGTGTCACAGGATCTCCAAGACATCCACAGGCAGTCGACAAGGAAGTGACAGCAGTCACGTGCAACATCTCCAAGAAAAGGATTTAAGCCAGGATTCTGGGAGATGAACTTTTCTTTTCTTTTTTTTGT
This sequence comes from Cephalopachus bancanus, assembly GCA_027257055.1. Classification (NCBI taxonomy): domain Eukaryota; kingdom Metazoa; phylum Chordata; class Mammalia; order Primates; family Tarsiidae; genus Cephalopachus; species Cephalopachus bancanus. Next base: position 95,429 of record JAPVLO010001278.1, on the reverse strand, counting down.
TGGAGTTGGAGTCTCACTCTGTCACCCAGACTGGAGTGCAGTGGCCTCTCCCGGGCACCGCAGCCTCGACCTGCTGGGCTCCGGCGATCCTTCCACCTCAGCCTCCAAGTAGCCTGAATTACAGCATGCCTACTACGCCCTGATTTTTTGGATTTATTGTAGAGATGAGGTCTCGCTGCCCAGCCGGGTCTCGAACACGCGGGCTCAGGCAATCCATTCAGCCTCCCAAAGGCGTGAACTTTTCTTAAATAAATCTTTTCTTCTCTCACCTCTATGTGTTGCAATTCTTTGCAATTTACTCGGATCTATAGGTTCCCAGTGCGCACCAACGGCTTGACAGCCCCGACAGTGCTGCGCCTCTTGCTCCATCCATTTTCCCTCACTCTGTCCAGTCCCTGATGACTTGGTCTAGGAATTTTCACCTGGATATTCTAGATCAGGCGACTGTGGGGCTGTCACCCACTGCCACCTGCCCATGGCCGGTTTCCCCCACCTCTTCTCCAAGCCTTTACCCTCAGGCCCTCGGAGACTCCAGACTACAAGCCTTACTGAGACTTAGGGATTCAAGATCTGCTGTTGGCCCAAGGGAACCCCTTAACACTGTGCTGGAGCCTCCGTTACCTTCTAGCAGGAGAGGGCGGGGCAAGGAACACAACCCCTTCCCCAGGGGTCCCCATGCGGGCCAGACCCCCCCCACAACACTCCTGGGTCTCACAATACATACTGGAGAAGCCTCCAGTAGAGCTAGATCACCATGGGGACAGGACGCTGGGGACCGAACCAGACCCACTCATTGAAGAGGGGACCGGACCCGAGCCGCCGGCAGGCACAGGTACAGATCAGAACTGAGGAGGAGGCCAGTCTGCCACAGCCAGGTCATCCGGATCCATCCTGCCTCTCGTTCTCGCAACCACATCCATACTCACCATCTTCAGGTTTCTCGGTTTCTGGGTGTCGCAGCGTCCTCCCTGTGGACTCCCCAGACCTGCATTTCACAGGGCAAAAAGGGAAGAATCAAATACAGCTGCTCTCCCGAAGATGATCCAGCCTTTCCGCAGGCCTAGAAACAAAGCCTGGTCAGAATCCAGAAGCCGCCACCTCACTTTGACCTCCTTTCTGATTGGGCAGTTTCTGAACTAGCATCCGCTGATTGGTTAAGGCTACAGGCCACCACACTTTTGATCTTGAGTGACAGCAGATGTGATCCAATGGGGCTGGAAGAGGCAAGAAAAAAGAAAAGCAGTTTGGCTTGTAGCATTCTGAGGTTGAGTTGCCACTGCACCGGAAGTTGGGGGGAGGACAGGATGTGGCGCGCATGGCGGAGCATGCTGGGCACTGTGGCACAAGAATGAGGCTGGTGGTTTGGGCGCTGGGCTGTAGGACTCCATACCAGACTGCGGAGGCAGCAAAACACTTCAATGTACCCCGTGTGTAGTTTCAAGGGGAGTTCACATTTTTTGCACTGCTGGAAAAATCCACATCCACCAGTGACATGTTGGACAAACTGGCCATTGTCACACCCAAGTACCAAAGAAACAAGCCCCCTGAAAGAGAGTAAAAAGTAAAAAGAATAAATATATGAATAAATAAATAAATAAATAAGAAATAAGCGCCCCAATGCTCCTGGATAAAAGGAGAGTGTTTGGTAAATTCTTCAAGTCAGCCGGTTCGGTGGCTCAGCCTGTAATCCGCGCCTTTGGGAGGCTGAGGTGAGTGGATTGCCTGAGCCTGCGGGTTCGAGACCCGCCTGGGCAGCGAGACCTCATCTCTATAATAAATAAAAAAATCAGCCGGGCGTGGTAGCGCGCGCCTGTAGTTCCAGCTACTTGGAAGGCTGAGGTGGAAGGATCGCCGGAGCCCAGCAGGTCGAGGCTGCGGTGGCCGGGAGCGGCCACTGCACTCCAGTCTGGGTGACAGAGTGAGACTCCAACTCAAAAAAAAAAAAAAAAATCTTCAGGTCCTCTCCCACTGTGGTAGGTTTTCTGTTCTCAATAAATCCTGCTTTAAAAAAAAAAGAGGAACAGTGTAAGAGAAAAGAGAAATACACAAATGCGAGAAGTCCACGAACTCAGATGATCTCCTTGCGTATCAGAATATTAAAGACTCTAGGTCAGGCTTGGTGTCAGTTTGCTGGACATGAGTGGGACCCATGTATCCACACACTATGCCTAGGGTTGTCACCCTGCCGTGGGCAAAATCCTAGTTTTGGTCAGGACCACATGTTCACTGTATGATCATCCTAGATAACCCTAGTACACATCTTGTCTCAGAGGTCAGGTGAGGACAGTTTGGATCCCTCTGGGTGTAAGAATTGTGCCTTTTTTTTTTTTTTTTTGAGTTGGAGTCTCACTCTGTCGCCCAGACTGGAGTGCAGGGGCCGCTCCTGATCACTGCAGCCTCGACCTGCTGGGCTCCAGCGATCCTTCCACCTCAGCCTTCCAAGTTGCCGGAATTACAGGCATGGGCTACCACACCCAGCTGATTTTTTTATTTATTGTAGAGATGAGGCCTCGCTTCCCAGGCTGGTCTCAAACCCGCAGGCTCAAGCAATCCACTCACCTCAGCCCTCCCAAAGGCATTAGATTACAGGCTGAGCCACCAAGCCCGGCTAGAATTGTGCCCTTTAAGGAAGGCACTGTCACATATATCAGCCAGCATGAGAAACAAGACATGCTGATGACTGGCTGAGGCTTTGACAATGCCATACTCACCCTCCCATTCAGAGGCTTCCATTGTCCAGCTTTCTTGTTGACACTGATTTCATAGGGCTGAGGAGTGATGTGGAGCTTGGGGGAACCTTGCTGGGTGCTGCCCTGACTTCTTTTGAGCCATATGGGTCACTTTCTCATAAGAAAGTTAATATGAGCCGGGCTAAGTGGTTCAGCCTGTAATCCCAGCACTTTGGGAGGCTGAGGTGAGTGGATTTCCTGAGCCCGCGGGTTTGTGACCTGCCAGGCAACTTGGTGAGACCTCATTTCTACAATAAATCAAAAATTAGCCGGGCATGGTAGTGCGCATCTGTAGTTCCAGCTACTTGGAGGGTTGAGGCGGAAGGATCTCCGGAGCTCAGCAGGTCGAGGCTGCAGTATCCAGGAGCGGCCACTGCACTCCAGTCTGGGTGACAGAGTGAGAGTCCGACTCAAAAAAAAAGGAAAGAAAGTTAATATGTAGGTGTCACCATAAGGGAGAGGGATATCTCAGCATTTGCTGTGGACTGGGCAGGCCCTGGTGTTGAAGGCCCAGTGGGATAGCAAGGTGAGGTTGTCCTGTGTTCCTAATTTCACAGGAACCTAGGATAAGACAGGAGCCCAGCATCCTTGTTCAAAGCTGTGCAATGAAAACCATTGACTCCTGATCTACTGATGCATGGGGAGCTTTAGGAACAAATTTCAAGAAAGAAATCACCAAGCAGCCACAGTATGCTGGCCACACCTGAGTCTCCAGGCCCCCAGAAAGCAACATTTTCCCTGCAATCAACAGAAGCTCCTACCTGAAGTTGTGCCTCAGTTTTGGGATCTGTCCAGTCAGGTGACATTGGGCAAGGATGGCTACTAACTGAGCAGTGCTGCCACATTTTTTTTTAGCTGAAATTTCAATCTGTCATCCAGGTTGGAGTGCAGTAGCATTCATGGCAACCACAGCCTCAACCTGTTGGACTAAGTGATGCTTCTACTTCAGCCTTCCAGGTAGTTGGAACCACAGGCACAAGCCACCATGTCCACTTATTTCTTTATGTATTTTGAGTCGGAGTCTACTCTGTCACCCAGGCTGGAGGGCAGTGGCATGCCCCTAGCCACCACAACCCTGACCTGCTGGGCTTAGGCAATCCTTTCACCTCAGCCTTCCAATTAGCTGGAACTACAGGCACATGCCACCATGCCCAGCTAATTTTTTATTTATTGTAGAGATGAATCTTAACAAGTTGTCAAGCCTCATCTCAAAACTGTGTACTCAGACAATCCTCTCACCTCAGCTTCCCAAAGTGCTGGGATTATAGGTCTGAGCCACTGTGCCTGGCCTAATTTTTTATGTATTGTAGATATGAGGCCTTGCCAAATGGCCCAGGCTGGTCTCCAATGCATGGGTTCAGGCAGTCCTCTCACCTCAGCATTCCAAAGTGCTGGGGTTATTGGTGTAAGCCACTGTGTCCAGCCTGCTCCATGGTTTTCTAGAGCTGAGATGGTGGACTGGAGAGACCAGGCTATCTAACTTGGAGAGAATCTCCAAGTTGGTGGATGCCTACAGAGTAGATCAGTTTCTCCACTGAGCTTATCTGGCTATCACTGGGTGGGACCCCGTGCACCCTGGTCCCTGGAGTCCTCATGTTTTCTGTGTGGCACCCCCGTTTCAACATTAAAGGCACCCATACAGGAAACCAATACCAGAGCTAAGGGCATGTGCATCATGGGGCATGGTTGCCGCTGGGACACCTCAGGCTTCTTCTGTGATGTCTCCCTAGGATTTGGACTGGCTTTGGGCTCCTTGCTTCATGCCCTCACCCCAGGGCTACTCTACCTCACCTCACCTTCAGCCCTGGTAAAGAACTCAGGTGGGAGAGGCCTTCGCTATCACCAAGCTCCTTTGCCACCTAACATGAAACTTGTCTCCACTGCAGGGTAGATGCTCCCAGGCACTGGGCCCCCTGCCTCTGGGGCTGTCACTCCACATAATGAAGGACTGAATATTGTAACAATCAACTGAACTCTGAGTTCTGGGTCTGGGCTGTGGTCCCAACTGGTTCTCTCCCAAATTCTGCCTGGGTCTGGGACATTAATTTTCTCCACTCCCTTGTTCAGGGCATGTTGTCCTGCCACTCTTGGGATAAAGGTGCTTAGGATTGAAAGATTTCCTGTTGCTTCCTGGTGATGTTGTTATCGCCTCACACAAATGGCTGTAATCTCTCTGGTTTTCTTCAGGTACCTTCAAAAGCAGGTGCAGGAAGGTATGGCAGAGGGGCTTGGAGGGGTCTAGCCATCATCCATTGCCCTGTCTCTGAGGCATGTTCCATAATCTCAAGATCAACACCTGCTCTGGGGCCCACCTAGCCCTGTTTTCAGAAGGATCTTAGAGTAGAGGATGAGGAGAAACACCCACAGAAATGAGTTAATGGGACCTGTGTTCTCCCCTCTTTATTACCCCAGGGGGTGACTTGGGAGTTGACTTGGTGCTGGACTCAACCTCAGGGACAGATCACACTGCATCCTTCTCAGCTGAGTCCTGAATAAGTGAAGGTGACTCAGCACCATGTCATGCTCCAGGGACCAGGCCCAGGATAGCCTGTCCTGAAAGAACTCCTGCAGATCAAATAAGTACAGCTTCGGCAGGTGCTGGAGGCACATTGGTGGGAGTCAGACTGGAAAGAGTACCCTGTGAAAGGTCAGTTCCTTCACCCTGCTCCAACCCTGGGCACCACCTAGTGATCAGTGCTGGGTCCTTTCTGGCCACTACTGCAGTCCAGCTACATCCAGGAGGCCATGGCCAGAGAAAGGCCTAGGCAGAAAAATGTTGATCACACTACTGATTCTCATCTGTGTCATGTCAAGGGTGGTCTCCATGTCTGGGAGTGTTCAGGGTGCCCCACCCAGTCCACGAGACCATACACTGATACAGGTTCATACAGTGTTTATTATTTAGCCTCCTTAGAAATTTCAAGGATTTTTTTTAGCTGAAATTTATGCACAATGGAGGTGTCATTCATAGTGAGTGTACTTAGTTATGTTTTTCTTTTTTCATTTTGAGTTGGAGTCTCACTCTGTCATCCAGGATGAAGTGTAGTGGCATGCTCAAAGTCAGCCCAGCATCAACCCACTGGGCTCAGGCAATCCTTCCACCTCAGCCTTCCAAGTTGCTGGAACAACAGGCATGCGCTAACACATCCAGCTAATTTTTTATTCATTGTAGGGTCCAGGTCTTGCAAAATTGCTGGGACTGGTCTTGAACCTGTGCGTGCAGGCACTCCACTTGCCTCAGCCTCCCAAAGTACTGGGGTTACGGGCTGAGCCACCTAGCCTGAACTAGTTACATTTCAAGGAGTATTTTCCATGTTTGTTCTCAACTGGAGACTACTATTGAAGACATTTTGGTGGTATCGCTCCTTTAAGTTTGTATAATTAACAGATGATTTTGTTGATTTTGCAGGTCCAATTTGTTCAGGTGATAAATAGGAAGATTTTATAAGACAAGGGATTGCTTTGACTTCTGTCTGCTTTCTCCTAACTATCAAACAAGACAGAGTTTTTGGTGTGTAATAAATGTTTCATAATTAGCTATAAGTATTTCGCTTAAAGTGACTTGGTAGCTTTATGTAAGAGACTGAAGATACTCAGAGTGATGCAATGGCATTGATTCTACATGTGGATTCTATAAACAGTCCACTCTCATACAGTGTTTGATGTTTGTATTATAAATTGTATTTTTACTATTATGCTAACAAATTAGCTCAGAAAGATAAAACCAAATACTGAGTGTTCTCACATATAATTGAAGGCTGAATACTAGGTATGTACAAACTTCAAGATGAAAATGGTAAACACTGGGGACTGATAAAGGGGGAATGAGAGAGCCAAGCATTGAAAAACTGCTTATTGGATACCACTGTCCCTGATGGGGTGATGGGTTTCACAGAAGCTTAAATCTCACCATCACATGATATACCCATACAACAAACCTGCATGGGTACCCACTAAATTCAAAAGAGGAAAAAATTATAAAAAAAACCATGAAGAAGAAAATGTATCTTTATTGTTCACTAAATGAAAATGGGTCATCCTAAAGTTCTTCATCCTTGCCATCTTCACCATGAGAAGCTGAGGGTGCGGTGGAATGGGAGAGCCTGGTCTTGCTGTCTTGTGTGACAGAGGTGGAAGTGGTGGAGGGGAGGCAGAAGAGGCTGAACTTGATGAGGCTTAACAGAAACATATCTTTCTTTCTGTCTGAGGCTGGGTGTGGTGGCTCATACTTATAATCCCAGCACTTTGGGAGGCTGAGGTGAGAGGATTGCCTGAGCCCACGCATTATAGACCTGCCTGGGCAACTTGGTGAGACCTCATCTCTACAATAAATTAAAAAATTAGCTGGCATGGTGGCACATGCCTGTAGTTTCAGCTACTTGGAAGGCTGAGGTGGAAGGATCGTCTGAGCCCAGCAGGTCAAGGCTGCAGTGGCCAAGAGCCTGCCACTTCCCTCCAGCCTGGGTGACAGATTGAGACTATAACTTAAAAAAAAATTTGCTGTCCAAAATTTTTAACTTTCATTTTTCTGAAAATGTTTGCATATGGCACCAATTCTACTTCTTCTACTATAAGCTTTACTTTTAGTATCCCATAGTAGAAAAGTTCATGCTGAAAAAGATTTCAAAAGCAATCTGTAATCAGAATCCTTGTGACAGCTTGTGTAGTACTGAATTGTTTTCTGGCACTGCTGCTTCTGTGCATTTTTTCATTTTGTCAGTTTTACTGTCTCCCAGGTTGGAGTGCTATGGCATGCTCATGGCCACTGCAGTCTAGACAATGACCCGCAAGGTATGCCACCTCATGTTTCTCCCCCTACTTGCTTAGGACAGGCATGTCAGACTCTAAATGCTTCAAGGAAACCCTGCTTTTAGGCCAGGTGTGGTCGTTCATGCCTATAATCACAGCGCTTTGGAAAGTAAAGGTGAGAAGGTTGCCTGAATTTGCAAATTTGAGGCAAGACTGGGTAATTTGGTGAGACCTCATCTCTACAATAAATTAAATAATTTGCTGAATGTGATGGTGTACCTGCAGTTCCAGCTACTTGGAAGACTGAAGCAGAAGAATCGCCTGAGCCCAGCAGGTTGAAGCAGCAGTGGCTATGAGGGTGCCCCTGCACTCCAGCCTGGGCAACAGAGTGAGACTCTGAATAATAATATTTTAAAAATCAAGAAACCAAAATTATGCATTTTGCAGGAACTTAGATGCATTTAAAGTCAATAAGTGGTTGAGCCAGGTGCAGTGGCTTACGCCTCTAATCCCAGAATTTTGGGAGGTGGAAATGATAGGATTGTCTGAGCCCAGGGGCTTGGGACCTGTCTGGGCAACTTGACAACGCAATAAATGGGGAAAAAAATTAGTCCTTAAGTCTCTCGGCTTCCCTGCATGCCCCGGAGGACCCACAGCTGTGGAGATCTTAAGACTCGAGTTCTCTGCGATATGCATGCCAGCCAGCGCTTCTCCCTAAGTTTCCAAAGAAATCTCAACCTTGTCTTGCCTCATGCAGCCCCATGTGATCACATCGCCTGTCACTCTAAACCAGAAGGGTGGAGCCTGAAGCCTTAGTCACTCAGCGGACATTGCCTTGGAAATTACAGAATCCGGAACTGAGGATCCGCTTCCGGTTTCCGGCGGGTTTCCGTCTCCTGTCCTGCGCCCACAGCTGGGTCGTCTACACTGCATTGTCCTGTTCTCTGGGAGTTCCACGTGTCTTTAGTGTAGCCTCTTTCGTCCTGTGACGTGCAGGTCCTGGGACAATCGTAGAGAGAAGGCCGGGACACCTGGAAGCTGGGAATGCGTATGGGGCCTGAGTCCCAAGAGGGGAAGGGGGATGATCCGGCTGTGGCGGGACAGTCTTCCCCTTCAGCTCCAAGCCTGGACCCGCTCCCGTCATCAGCTCGGCCTGGTCCAGCAGGTTAGGGCTGGACCGGGACCCCGGGTCCTGTCTCTGAGGTGACCTCGCACTCTGGGCCATCTCCACACAACCTCTCACTCCGGATGTACGGGACCCGGGAGGGGGGTCTTGAGGAGGATCATACACGTGGGGGGGGGCTGTGTTCCTGGACCCCATCCCTCTTTTGAAAGGCTATCCTAAAGAAACCAACCAACCAAGTTTAAGAAAAGGAAAGCCTTGATCTACAAACAATTTCACAAGCTTTCACAAGCAAAATGCCCTAACCGCAAGTTCTTGCCTCTGTAAACAGCTTCAGGAAATTTCCGTAATCTGTTACAAGATAAAGCATTCCTTTGTAGAACAAAGCCTCTCTGTAAAGGTTAAGTAAACAAAAGCAGGGTCAAAAAGGAATGTGTGGTTTAGTCAAGTGCAGCTGTAAAAGACCCCCCCCCGACCCAAATCAAATTGTACTTAAGCCCAACCCTGCTGAGCAGTGGGGCTCTTGCCTGGGACTCTCGACTCAATAAACTTCTCTTTGTGCTTTGACTGGGCTCTGGACACTGACTCGTGCGACTCGATTCCCTATTACACTCTATCCTCCCCAAGGTTAAACGGAGGCTCCGTCATATCATTAAGGAGTGCCCTTGGGCCAATATCAGATCTGAATCCTGAAGCCCCAGTCAGGGCTCGTGGTGTGGGGTCCCCGGAGGGACTCGGGGAAAGGCTTTGAAAAGGGACAGGGGGATGTCGGCCACAGGCAGGTGCTGGTGGATGACAGCCCCCAGTCGCCTAATTTGGAATACCCTAGTGGAAATCCCCAGGACAAGTCATCAGGATCTTTGGCAGTTTGTGTCGTCAGACCCAAACCCCGTTCTGCTCAGCAGTACAGCCAATAAGTCGAGAGATGAAGTGGGAACAAGGACTGTGACTTTATTCAGGAGCGACATTACAATGAGGGACTGGTTTCCTAAAGATCCCTCTTAGGTTATGTGTGCTATTTCAATTTTATATCCTGGCTCGGGGAACAGAAGGGGCTGAGATCAAGATGTGGTTTAGATGTGTAGACATCTAGGCATGGAGTGATTCCTGGAAATTTGTGAAGTCTCTTTGTCCTTAGTTCATGGTGTCCTGTTCTTTCTTTTTCTTTATTTTTTATTGTTTTTTATTTGTATTTTTTGAGTTGATACCCTTGTGTTCTTTGCCTTGACCCTGAAATAATTTTTATAAAGAAAGAAGAGGAAAGAAAGGGCACACAAAATTTTCATACAAGAAAGGCCTGGCATGAATAAATATCTCTCCAAAAGAAAGACTGGGTTTTTTGCTCTCAGTTAAGAGATTAGTTCTTTTTCCCAACAATTAATATGCTGAAGGAGGTGGGGTACAGCCAACTGCCACTCTAGAAATTGACACCTCTCAAGGAGAGGAGTGGTGATGGTCTCTTTCTAACCACATTGCCTTATCTACCTGCCAGACTTTTCCAGTTCACAAGTCTTCAGCTAAAAAGGTAGTCTTATCATTTCTATGGATTTGGTTAGTTAAGGCGTGGTGTTCCCACTTTTTTTGACAGGAAACTTGAAAGATTCTTAGTGATTATTATGCTAAACCTCAAATTGACAAGTTGGACTGTCTTCTTTTGATTTTTCAGAAGGTGGGAAAGGTTGCCAGCTTTGCCCGCACTAAAGTGTAATTTAAAGAATGTCTGAATGCTTCCTAAAACCTGCCTATGGGAAATTTATCTATCAATGACTTACCTGTGCTAGATACCCTGCCTTATTTTGAAATCTTGCTGTTACATTGGTTTAGTGTAAGTTTTGTCTTCTTTCAAGATATTAATTTATAGAAAGCATATTTAAGTTGATTAGGTGAGTGGTTTCTGTGCATTCTTGGACACATTGCTGATCTGGAGGGGAAAAGGCAGAAATGTTTCCTCTCCTCTGTGAGAGGGTAAACTGGAGGGGAAAAGGCAGAAATGTTTCCTCTCCTCTGTGAGAGGGTAAACTGAGGTGAGGTGGGTCACTGCTGGTGCCACAGGAATAATGCAAGATTGCAACAAGGAAGAAAGTTGAAAGAAGTAAAGTTTATTATTCACCTTTCACAATTTGGAATGGGGACCGACAGAGGCAAGTGTGGTGTCCAAGGGTCAAGAACTGGGTATATTTAATGACTTTAGGGAAAGAGAGTTTAGGCCTGGAATAATGTCCAGAGCTGCTGGTCTTTGATGTTGATTGTAGTGAAATAAGCTAAATCAGTTAATAAATCAAATTGCTAGCAAAATAATAATATTAACCAGCTTATTCCATTTTGTTTAAAACTTTCATCTTAGTTACCTGCCTGACCTAAGAATCAATACCTACATGTGATTACAGTAACGTTTCCATGACCACAGACCCCCAGCTTTGTCTCCTTTGGCAGGTTATGGTGACCGTTGCCTGCTGACCGTTACAGAACTCCTTCACCATAAACTCCATGTAATTGTATGCTTTGTTAACTGAAATCAAATGTTATGTTTTGCAAAACCCCATTGTTACATTTTCATCTTTTGTTCTTATATTCTGTTAGTGACCTAACCAAGGTAACTCCATTGTGTAATAATTCTTCTTCCTTGTCTCTATGTAACTACCTTAAACTGTATCTTAATGGCAGAACTCCAGGGTCATTCTGGGCACTGGCTATACCTAGGCCAAGTTTTAGTTAATAGTTGCTATGGTCACTAAGTTGCTATGTAGCCAAAGCTGCAAATTTTACCTATAAAAGCTTGTCACAAACTGCACCAATTTGTCAAGAGTTTTTCCTGGCGTTTGCCTGCTCTTGACCCACGCATTACTAAAAAACTCATAATTAATTAAACTCAGCTTGCTGGTGTGACTTCTTCTCACTTAGTCATAAGAGTAGCCACCAGAGTCTTAGATTTTGAAGGTTGCCAGACAGTAGCATCTCATGCCCTCATGTGGTGGGCTAGATGGGAGGAGTGAAGGGGAAGGGCTTTGCCTGCAAGAGACTTGTCATATGGTTGCAATCCACAAACTCCTTGACCAGAAAGTCGTCTTCTTATAATTTCTATGACTTTAGCCAGCCAAGGGGTTATCTTTGATTCCCCCTTGACAAGTAGTCTCAAAGTTTCCTAGAGATTATTATGCTAAACCATGAATGGAAATGTTGAGCTGTTGAGCAGTCCTGGTTTTGTTTCTGATGGAGATTTGCTGAGGGGAGGGGGTAGGCTGCCTCTTGGACTGCAGTAAAATGTAGTTTTCAAACCTGTCTGTTGGAAATTTATCTGTCTAACCTGTTCTTGATTCAAAGCATGTCAGTCTAAGGAAAAATAGCTATACTGAGGCAAAATGTGTACTACATTTATTCTGAGTTTCTTGAGGTCTCTACTTTCTTTCTAGATTAAGCTGATAGGCAAGGAAAACCCACCCCAGTGAGATGGTGTAAGAACCCACAAGAAGCATCTTGGGAACATGGGAGAGCAAATTATGTCTCCTGAGAGGGGTTGCCAGGTACTTTAGTTAAAGGATTCAATAAGAGAACATCCCAAGTTGTAGAATTGTGGTAGAGAGGAGCCCAATGTTTTGGTTTTTTTGAGTTGGAGTCTCACTTGGTAACCCAGAATGGAGGGCAGTGGCTGCTTCCTGCCAACGCAGTCCACCTGCTGGGAGTATTCCCTCATCTGTACTGAATTACAATGCGCTACCATGCCTGCTAATTTATTGTAGAGATGAGGTCTCATGCCCAGGGGCTGAACCTGAGGGCTCAGGCATCCACTCACTCACTCCAAAGGTGGAACAGGTGAGAGAGCCGGCTCAATACAGTTAAAATTATTTCTTTTAAAAATCAACCAGCTAGCTTCAGATCTGCTAGACATGAGAAGTGAGAAAACCAAATAACCAAAGGTCACTTTTCTGGAAATGCAAGATAGTAATCCATTCACAACCTTACCCCCACATCCTCTCTTTGTGAAGTTATTGGTTTACAACCTCTGCTTGTTATGTATCCCCAGGAGACAAATTGTTCTTTAAAAATCTGGTTTTACTAAATACCACCTTGTAAATTTCAAATAAAAATGTATAGCCATGCAACCTGGCACACCCGTTACCTAAACTAACTGATAAAACCCCTCTCCTCTTTCTCTGGGTTGCATAGCCTTGGAGCATAAGCCCGCTGAGTCACACTGGTGGTAATACACCACTACTTCCCAAGATAGTCTCAGTGTCAGGGTCTCTCTGTCTTCCTACTCCATTTGGCCAGACTTGACTCCTGATTCAGGCATGGTCTCTGTGTCAGTCAGTGCGTCTCCTACCTGGGTGTTTACTCTTTTAAAAAATGCCTCCACTTATTTCAACTCCAGTTTTTTATCAACCATAAAATGTATTTTATCAATAGGGGTTGAAAAGTTAAAAGAGGCCTTTCTCAGTGGCTCAGCCTATAACCTCAGGACTTTGGGATGCTGAGGTGAGTGGATTACCTGAGCATGTGGGATCAAGACCAGCCTAGACAATTTCACGAGACCTCTTCTTTACAATAAAAAGTCAAAAAATTAGCCAGGCATCGTAGCACATGCCTGTAGTTCCAGATACTTGGACCTGGGGCAGAAGGATTGCCTGAGCTCAGGAGGTTGATGCTAGGATGGCTGTGTGTGTGCCACTGCACTCCAGCCTCGGTGACAGAGTGAGACTACAACACACACACACACACACACACACACACACACGTAAAAAAAAATCAGGCAAGATATAGGTACATTTCTGGAAAAAATTAAATATGTAAGACCAGGTGCAGTGGTTCATGCCTATATTCCCAGCAATTTAGGAGGCCGAGGTGAGAGGATTGCCTGAGTTCACGGGTTTGACATTAGCCTGAGCAAACTGGCAAGAACTCATTTCTACATTAAATAAATTTTTAAAAAGTCAGGTGTGGTGGTGCATGCCTGCAATTCTAGCTACTTGGAAGGCTGAGGTGGAAGTCACCTGAGCCCAGCAGGTTGAGACTGCCGTTGCCTTGAGCACACCACAGAACTCCAGTCTGGGCAGTACAGTGAGACTCCAACTCAAAAAAAAAAATTAAATATCTAGTTTGATATTCCATTTATTAAAAAAATCTTATCTACCTTTTATATTTTGCAGAATGGTTGCAGTAGGATTCTGAGGACTGTTATATTTTAGTGTAATTTCAAACAGAATCCCAGGGCATTGCTTTGCAAATAATACCTCAGGAAAAAAAAATAGGGGGCATTTTCTCTCATTATAGCTGTGGAACATCAGTATGTTTTCACAAGAAATGTGGTAGATTGGTGAATTGCATTGGTTCATGAAAACATCAGTTACTCTTTATACAGTGTAGAATTTCAGACAGTGGATAATTCTTCTGTATCCTGTTATCTGGATATCAGTATATTGCTAAATTTTATGAGGAAAACATGGTGGTCATAGCTCAAAGAGTCACATGACCACACCAGAACTTAGCAAAGTAATGGCCACCAGGGTTCAATGAACATATGATCTGGCCACAGCTTAAAAAAAGCAATGACAAATGGCTTCTTCAGGTCAATATTTTATTTATTTATTTATTTATTTTTACTTATTTTTTGAGTTGGAGTCTTGCTTCTTCAGTCAAGCTGGAGTGCAGTTTCACACTCACAGCCACCACAGCTTTGACCTGCTGGACTCTGGTGATCCTTCTGCATCAGCCTTCCAAGTAAGGTCAACATTTTATGCTTTTTTAAAGCCTTCACCTTTGATGGGGGCAGTTCAAGTGAGGTGATAAAGGGCAGGCAGAGGGGTGGGTTAGTCACATGAGTACTGCCATGGTGATAGAATTTTCAGGAAGGTCATGAAGGGCTGATCAGGTTCACTTGTTTATTATGGCTGGAGGCAAATACTCAGAATAGAAAAGCTAATTAATACAAAAAAAGTTTTTGTGGGTGGATGTAAGACAATTAGCAATAGCTACCTCTTAGATACTAGTTCTGTCCTTGCCTAATTATTAGAGGGTTATCTAGGTAATTTTGCTAAGAAAACATGACAGAACTGAAAAGTGTCAAAAGGGCTGCTCTTTGGCTATATTGATTCCATCTTACATCCTTTCAAACGTTAATCAGGAAGCAGACACATAGACCAGAGATTCCAAGCAGTGGTTAGTTTTTATCCTACAAAAGGTCCAGGTAGTTCTTTTAGGGGAGTCTCCCCTGCAGGAGTACCTGTCTGCTTACAGCAGTCATGGAAGGAGCCCATGATAGTGGGAAGAACTTGCAGTGCTGCAGAAGTTATTGGGAGCACAGGGAGTTATGGCCAGAGTTGGGATGAAAATGGGGGATGTGATTTTTTTTTCAGAAGGTATTTTTGTTATTTTCCTGTGGCTGTTTCTAAATATTGTCAAATAAATTTATTCTGAGTTTGGGCTAGAATAACTTTATGATAAAGTATTGTAATAGTGTGAAAGCACCAGGTATAGAACCCGCAAGCCTCTCAATGTTTAGGCAGAAAAAGCTTTCTTCCATGAGAGAAACTAAGAAGATCAGAAAGGGGGTGGGAGTGGGAGGAAAGGATAGAGGGTGACACCAGCAGATTCCAGTTCCAAGAATGTTATACCCAACGACAGCTTGTTTTTAGGATGAACATAAAGAGAGGTGTGTGTTGGCTCAAGCTGTGTGTGGGTCGGAGTTGAGAGATCAGGGAAAAGAAAATGTTTGTTTTACAAGTGTCTTCTTATGACCACTGGAGTCAAAAGTATTAATACATTTTTTTTGTTCAGTTGTAGTGTCACTCTGCACCCAGACAAATGCAATGGCATGCTCATGGTCATCATAGCATCAACCTGCTGGCCTCAGGTGAATCTTCCACCTCACCCTTCCAAGTAGCTGGAACTACAGGAACATACCACCATGCCTGGCTAATTATTTGATTTATTGTAGAGATGAGGTCTTGACAGGATGCCCAGACTGGTCTCGGACCTGTGGGCTTAGGCAATCCTCTCACCTCAGCCTCCCTAAGTACTGGGATTCTAGGTGTGAGCCACCACAGCCGGCTATTCATAAGTTTTTTTTTTTTTTTTTGGCAATAGAAAATGGAAAATTGCAGTGTCTGTGACTGGCTTTGAGATACGGAAGATGAGTAACATCCCTGAAGTCATAATGGGAGGGAGGTTTCTTTGCACCAAGCTGCTCTTGCAGAACACAGAGTGTTATAACTGAGTCATGAAAAAATAGATTGTTTACACAGCAAAAGGTCAAATTATGAGTCCTTTATAAGCCAGTGGTCAAGAAGGGGCTTGTTCCACTAAAATCTCTCAACCCTGAGTGAAATTTTCAGGGTGTTTTTTATAGGCAAACTGAGGAATTACAGAGCTAGAACATGTGGTTTTGGGTTAGACAAGGATAGACAGCGGTACAACTCAGATATGGGAGAGCACTGGGAGGGTACAGGGCTGTGGGGTTGATTACATGCAAACTCTAAAAATGTTGCATCAACCACACAGGGGTTTAAACAAACAAAATGGTGTTCTATAACAAAATGGAGTTTAACAATTTTGAAACGAAAAATATTAATATTAAACCTCAAACATTTTGAAGGCAGAAAACACATCAAACACTTCATTCCCTCCTTTTAGTTATTGATAAATCAAAGCATTGACTTGTTTGTTCGTATAAGGCTATATGATTTTAACATAGATGGCCAGGATCAAAAGCCTGGCATTTGTATTAAACAAAAAAAAATTGGGGTTCCAGGTGCCCTAATATTTACCTGGGAGGGGCTTTGTATTGATGGTGAACCAGCGTCAGGCAGTTTAGCAGGTTTTTAGGCTTTTAGATGTGACCAGCATTTGTGAGTCAAGTGTTCCCTCCTCTCTTTAGAAGACAGTGCAACTGTTTTTTAACGGCTTTCAGGAGATTAAGGTCTTTAAGGGCAACTATGTTTTCAATGCCCCACAGATGGTACCCATAAGCAATGGACATCATTCCCTTATTAGGCTTTCTTTTACTCCAAAAGGTGCTTGGAGTGACTGCCAATTGGGGTGTCTCTTTGGCCTTCTGGTTCTCCTGCCCTCTATGTTGGCATGAATTTTTTGGTTAAAAAAAAAAAAAGCTTATTTTGCCCTTTAAATATTGAACTTTAAATATTTTAACGCATTAAACATTGTAAACATAGCACTGCAAGCATATTAAACACTGCAAATATTTTATTTTACACTTTCAGTTGTTCATGAGTCAAAGCGTTGACTTTTTTGTCATGGGAAAATGGTTATAGTGAGATCTTAAGTTTAAAAGTTTTACAGTTGGTATGTGTCTTTTTACAAAATGAGCAATCCAATTTAATATGCAGGGTCCCAAGAGTAAAGCAAGGAAAATAAGCCTAATGGGTCAGGCCAGACCCTAATAAGAGTTGTTAGCTAAGGGCCCCAATTAAATAGGGACTGGAACTAGGATTTATTATTTTCTAATTTTTTTTTCATTTCTGTGTTCTTTTGGAGAGTGATTTTAATGACTCCTGATTTGTTCTCATAGAAGCAACAATTTGCTCTGAGAGCTGCACAGAGTCCTCCTTGGGATAGGAACAGTAAGTCTGGGACTCTACGATTTTGGAGGACCACTTCTGTCAGAGATTTTACCTGGTTGTGGAGATGGTCTATAGCAGATTGAATATTTTCTAGGTCATCACTGATGTATTGTATAAAATTAGATTGATCTATTTCTTCACGAACCACAGCACCAGTTCCAATTGCAGTTGTTCTAGCTATGTTTATTCCTACTATGGCAGGTATTAGCAAAGGAACAGTGCATTTTTTATGAGCAATTGGAAAACCAGGTGGATTAAGTAAGAGGGCTCTGTCGCGGCCACTATAATCATATACTTGAAGCAGCACATAAACAGAAATAAGTAAAGAAGGCTGGTTGACTGACACTTTTGTTGTAGCACATTTTGTAAGCCTTGTGGAACTTGTAAACTGGATGTTGACAGGGGCTGTACAGGCCATGGACTTGGCTGTGGTCTGGGTGAGAGTTAGGTTACAAATATTCCAGAATGAAAATGCAGTTAAATTGAAATCTGGAGTCATAAGACAGGAAATATTGCCAGTTATATTTCCCAGTGTAACATGCATTATTTCTGGAGAGCATTTAGTTTTGTCAGCATCTCCAGCGATTGGGGTCTCAGCCCCAATTCCTATATAATGAGGGGATCCTGAGTTTAAGCAAAGCCAGCAGTCTGAGGCCAACTGGGGCCTAGCAGTGTTAAGCAAACGGTGCATACTAGTTTTATGAATAATATCAGGGTTTCGTGGCCCAAGTGCAGAAGTGGTCGAGATAAACTCACTTGAGGGTTGTTGGGGTGGGCCTGGGGTAGTGGCTTGATTGGCAGAAGGCAGAGACTGGGGCAGAATATGTGGCAGTGATGGTGGCAGAATTTTATGGTAATTGTACAAAGGTTTTTTTTTTTTTTTTTTTTAATCTCTGCCAACAGCCCTATGGGTTTGGCCAGATGGCTATTAAAGTGTCTTTGCCATTGGATGGTGAATAAAGCACTATTAATTTTGCCTGCTACATAGAGATATATCCCCCAGGAGTTATGTTCAGTCCAAGAATTCTGGAAGGGATTGGTGATTTTATATATATAGGTGATGGGGCAGAATCTGGACTAGCACCTCTCCAAACAGTGATTAAGAATCTATCATTAGGTTCCCTCTTATAGGTAGCAATAGTTGTATGATTTCAGTCTGGGAAAAAGAGTTTATTAGCATTATTTCATTTTGACCTTTTTGTATTTTAGGACATAGGCAAAAATTTTCTTTCTGCAAATTATAATACCTGGTACCATTATTATGGACAACATGAGAGACATTATGGCTGGCATACTTTCTTCTTTTATTTGTTAAGTCAGCCAGATTTAATATAAACTGAACTAAATTGGGAGGTCTGGTCCAGTCCTGGGTAGCTAGACCATTTGCAGACGTAATAGAAATTAGGGAAAAACTATAACTAGTGACTAAGGATTTTTTGTAAAAATAAAATGGGTTAAACCTATTGTAAGCAAAGTAGGGCATAGCACATCCTACGCATAGGAGATAGGATAACATTAATAAGAATTTTTTGCCACATTTCCAGTTAGTGGGAGCTACAGCAGTTAGACCTATGGCAAAAGCTAAGGCAAGCGGGATGACTAAGGCGAGGGTTAAAGGATGGTAACAGTACATTTAGGAAATTATTAACCAACAAAACTGTTTATTTTGGTCAGTTAGAGTCTTATGTTTCAACTGTGCATAGGTTGGTCAGTCCATGGTGCATTTGAAGCTAAATGGAGAGCTGAGTGGGGCTCCGAGGTGGCCAGTCCAGTAGACACTGTCCATGGTGGACATCCAAAGGTGACTTTAAGATAATTTTCAGGATTCCTTGCTGCTGTCCTGTTGGCTGAGCTGGTCAGTGGAGCAACATCATTCTCTTTGGCCCTTTTGACTTTCAAGTGATGAATTCAGGCCGGTATACTGTCAACCTTGAGTGCCATTGGAGTGGTGATGATGATGACAATAATAGGTCCCTTCCAGGTGGGGGTTAGTCCTTTTTTCTAGAACTTTTTGACAAAATCCAAGTCTCTGGGTTGGAACGGATGACAAGGTGTGGAAGATGAAGTTGGCAAGACAACACGGATGTCAGAGTGTACAAGAGCCTGGACCTTTTGAAGTGACTGAAGATACATTAACAGGGATTGATTAGTAATTTCTTCGAGGAAGGGATCCTGTAACCAGGGCAACAGAGGAGAGAGTCCTCCAAACATGATTTCATATAAAGTAAACCCAGTCTTGCATGGGTGCACTGGACCTGGAGAAGGACCAGAGACAAGAGGTTTACCTATTTTTTATTGGTCTCTATTATTAATTTGGTTAAAGTTGTTTTATTCATTTTTTTATTTTTTTATTTTTGAGTTGGAATCCCACTCTGCCACCCAGATTGGAGTGCAGTGGCCACTCCAGGCCACTGCAACTTCGACTTGCTGAGCTCTGGGGATCCTTCCACCTCAGCCTTCCAAATAGC
Source organism: Cephalopachus bancanus (assembly GCA_027257055.1). NCBI lineage: Eukaryota > Metazoa > Chordata > Mammalia > Primates > Tarsiidae > Cephalopachus > Cephalopachus bancanus. The sequence goes on along the minus strand of JAPVLO010001278.1, from coordinate 75,787 downwards.
TGGAACTACAGGTGCGTGCTACCAAGCCCAGCTAATTTTTGATTTATTGTAGAGATGAGGTCTCCTCAAGTTGTCTAGGGGTGTCTCAAACCCATGGACTTAGGCAATCCACTCACCTCGGCCTCCCAAAGCACTGGGATTACAGGCTGAGTCACACAGCCTGGCCAGTTAAAGTTGTTTTTAAAGTTTGATTTATGCATTCTACATGTACAGAGTTCTGTGGTCGGTAAGTGCAGTGTAATTTCCAGTTAATATTTAGCTCTTTACTAACCAGTTGAACTGTGGATGAGGTAAAGGCAGGACCATTATTAGAGCCAACAGAGAGGGGGAGCCCAAACCTAGGAATAATTTCATTTAATAATAACCTTGTAACAGTAAGTGCAGTTTTATTTTTTGTGGCAAAATCTTCCACCCATCCAGAAAAAAGTGTCCAAAAATACTAGCAAATTGTTGTACCTTGCTTGGTGGGGTTTAACTCAGTAAAATCTGCCTCTCATTTTTCTCCCAGGCTTAATCCTCAGACCCTAATGTCATTACAAGGTCTTGGGCCTTGTTTTGTGTTAACTCAGACACAGGGAGGGCACATTTCAGTGGCAGCCAGGCCTTTTAAGTCATTGATATGATAATGACGATTTAGCAATTCAGTTATTTTAGTAACTCTCAGGTGGGTGATAGAATGTAGTTGCTTTATCAAGGTATGCGCTAGGGTTGTAGGTATGACGACCTTAGTATTTTTAAGCCACCATCTTGTGGGTTTCTTGTGAGCTCCTGACAGGTCTCTTTGTTTTTCTTTTTCTTGGGTATAAGTGGGCTGTTGTGGGAGAGAAGGAACTGGAAAGGTTTAAGTTAGCAGGACAGTTAGGGGCTCAACTGGAAGCTTTGCTGTCTCTCCAGCTCCTTGGTCTGCCAGGCAATTTTCAATTGTTTCTGGAGTGTCTGATTTTTGGTGTCCCCTGCACTGAATGATGGCTACCTCTTTGGGAAGCCATATAGCCTCTAGGAGGACTAGGATTTCTTCTTTGTTTTTTATAGTTTTACCCTCTGCAGTGAGGAGTCCTCACTCCTTGTAAATTAAGATATGGACATGAAGGGTAGCAAAGGCATACCGGCAGTCAGTGAAGATGTTTACCCATTTTCCTGTTCCCCAGCAAAGAACCAGGGTTAAGGCAATTAGTTCAGCTTTTTGTAAAGATGTGCTACACAGATTGTGACTACATTATATTGTGAGCCATGGATATTGCTGTACCAGCCTTACAGACTCCATCTATTATCAGACTGTTGCCATCCATAAACAGATTCGCATCAACCTGGCTTAAGGGAGTGTCCTGAAGATTGGGACAGCTGACTTGAGTGATGTCCAATACTTCTTTACAGTTATGAACTGGAGTTTCTGGATTGTTGTCAGGCAGTAAGGTTGCTAGGTTGAGGCTCTGAGTAGGAGAGAAGGTTAGTCTGGGCTGGTTAAGTAGGTGACTCTGATATTGAGTGATATGTGTTTGACATCCAGTACCCAGAGACTCCTCAGAGCGGAGTCTTGACAGCATGGGGAGCTGTTCAGACCATGTTTTGACCAAGAGTTAGTTTTTCTGCTTCTTTGACTAGCATAGCCATGGCAGCAATAGCCATAGGGAAGAGGGCCAGCCAGAAGCCACTGGGTCCAGTCTTTCTGACCAGTAGGGCACCGGTCTTCTCCAGGGTTCTAGAATCTGAGTAAGAACCCCCTTGGCAATTCCCCATTGTTCATGAATGGACAGATGGAAGGACTTGGTAACATCTGGGAGAGCCAAGGCCAGGGCTTGTGTGAAAACTGATTTACCTACTGGAAAGGTTTCTCCTAGGTAGCCGTCCATAACATGAGCTGATTTCCTGCAGTAGCACTATACAGAGGCTTGGCAAATTCCAGAATCCATAATCGACAGTATTCCAACACCCCCAGAAATTCTCATACCTGTTGCTTTGAAGTTGGGGTGAGGATCCTAAGGATGGTCTCCTTCTGCAGTGAACAGGGTTCACTCACCGTCTTTTCACTGGTATATCAAATAGGAGACTTCAGTGAGCAGATTTGTGCTTTTTTCACTGACACATGTTAGCCCAGGCCCTGGAGAAGCTGTAATAAAGCCTTGGTGCCATTTAAACAAGTGCCCTGGCCTGCTGCTGTAAGAAAAATGTTATCTACATACTGCAGTAAAGTTCATTCAGGATGAGCAACATGAAAACCAGACATGTCCCATTGCAAGGCTTCCCTGAGCAGCATCAGGGAGTTTTTGAAACCTTGTGGCAGCCTGGTCCAAGTCAGCTGGATGGTGTCCCCTGAATCCAGACCTGTCTATTCAAAGGCAAGGATGGATTTACTGACAGGGGACAAGGAAAAGAAAATAAGGCATTCTTTAAATTCAACACAGTATATTCCTGATGTTGAGGAGGAAGCAGACTGAGTAAGGTGCATGGGTTGGTAACGGTAGGATGAATTGTTGTTATCCGCTTATTACCTTCTCCTAAGTCCTCAACAGGTCTGTATTCTGATGTTCCTGGCTTTTTGACTGGCAAGAACAAAGTGTTCCAAACAGATTTACAAGGTGTTAAAATGTTGGCAGCCAAGAGTCTTTTAATGTGGACAGCAACTCCTGTCCAGGCCTGTAAACTTACATGGTACTGACAAACATGAACAGGAGTGGCCGATGCCAACTGACTTACCATGACTGGAGGGTGATGCTTTGCCAATTCTGGCAGGTTCGTCTCCACCCAGACTGAAGGAAACTCCTGCTATAACTGTACAAGTAGTCCTGATGAGACATTTTCAGTGGGGAATTAGAGTAAGTTAGAAGGTATTCTTCATAATGTGGGACAGTTAAAAGCATTTGGTAAGCAGTAAGAATAATTATTTCAGTTTTTTTTTCAAGGAAAAACACAATAGTTGCTCTTAATTTTCAAAGCAAATTCCTGCCCACGAGGGAGTATGGGCAGTCAGGGGCTATGAGGAATGAGTGAGTGACTCGTTGTCCTAAGTCAACAGTCTGATTGGAAGAGAACTTACAATTCATAATTGCACCTGTTGTCCCTTGGACAAAAATTTGTTTGTTGGACATCGGTCCTAATAGAGATTTTAGGACCGAAACTTCTGTCCCAGTGTTCACTAAGAGCTGTTGGTGTCCCCCAATAGCTGCGGTTACTATGGGCTCTTAGGGGCCAAAGGAAAAGAGTCCTGGCCCCTTCAGTCAGAGTCATTTTCAGCTTCCCCAGCAGCAGGCAGAACCAGAACTGGCTTAGGGTTGTTTGCTTTCATTATTTGGGGACAATATTTTACTCAATGTCCAAATTGTTTGCAGTATGTACATTGATTTTTAGCCAGGGGAATGTCCAGTTCCCTTTTGTCCCCTCCCAGTATTCCCCCTCCTTTGTTATGGTGGCCTTAAGTCAGGTTGGGAGGCTTGGAGGGCAGCTACCAATATTTTTGCCTGATGTCTGGCTGCTTTATCTGCCCTTTGTATTGCCAGCTTCATTTTTCAGCATCTCGGTTGTTAAAAACTTTCCGGGCTATTTCAAGTAGCTGGGAAATATTTATTTCTTCAAAGTTCTTAAGCTTTTGTATCTTTTTCCAGATGTCTGGAGCTGCCCATGTTACAAATGCCAAATTGATAGCTCGAGCATTCTTGGACAGAGGGAACGAATGGGCTATAGGTACAAAAGGCCTCCTGAAGGTGCTCAATAAATACCCCCGGAGATTCCTTGGGACACTGGGGGATTTTGAAAGTTTTAGAAAGATTGATAGGTTTTTGGGCCACTTCCCTCAACTCAGCTAATAGAGTCTGGTAATTGGTATTTAATGCCTGAGATCCCACCAAAGTATTAGGGTTCCAATCCGAGCATGAAAAGGGAAAAATCTTATTTGACATTTCCTGACTTTTCTTCCTGCATACCTGCAGCTGAGGCTAGAATAGACTTTCTGGCCTCTGTTGTAATATGTTCTCACTTTTCAGAGGTAAATAGGGTTAAGAGGAGCTGTTGGCAATTTTCCCAGGTGGGACAATGAGTGTACATGACTGATTTCATCAGAGAAATTAAGCCTGCAGCTTATTGGAAAATGCCACATTTTGGTATTTCCAATTGTATAAGTCAGAAGTAAAAAATGGAACATATACCAAGAAGGTTGGTAGGTCTGATCCACCCTGGAGGAGGAGAGGCTTCCTGGGGCAGAAGGAGAGGGACTGCCTTGGTCCAAGACTGAAGATGGTTAGCCAATGGTGGAGAAGGCAAGGGGGAGGTGGAAGAGGTGACAGTAGGTGAGGAAGCCTGAGGATTATACAGTGGAGGTTTAGAGTTAGAAGTACCCAGTTCCCCAATAGTGTCCTCAGTAGAAGGGGTTAAAAAAGCATACAGCTCAGCTGAGATAGGGGTTGAGGAAAATGGAAAAGGGGAAATACTAGATGGCATAAGGTTACAATTCAGAGGTTTAGAAACAAGGACATGCCTGGGAGTTCCAAGAAAACATGTCTTTAACCATGGGGTGGATTTTGGACCAAATTTAACCATTAGTCGATATAGGGAAACTGGTCAGGATGACCAGGAGTCCCTGTAATGATCTTCCAAACAGATTGAGTTACAGCTACATCCAGTGGCCCTGTAGAGGACCATCCAACGATAAATGCAGGGCAGTCAATTTTACAGAGGATCCAGAGTCTGCCTTTTGAAAGGCGGACACCTTAGTCTTCAACAAATTCAACAGAAAATAAAATTTTATTATGTAGTCCAGGGGACAAGGGGTTTGAGAAATCTGTGACCCCAAGTTAAATAAAAAGAACAAGCTAGAGAATTTTTTTTTAAAAAAGGGGGAAAGGTAAAATAACTCAAGCATTAATTTACGCTAAGTTAACAAAAGAATTTAATATATATGTCAGGAAATGTTTATATATTCTTGACAACAAAAGACAGGAATTTTAACAGTGTGGACAGATTGTGAGCAACAATATGTAGGAAACCAGCCAGAACAGGTTTATGTGAGAGGATAGTGTAGGCATGGGGTAGAACTGGTAAGCAATTTTAAACTGGTAAGCACTAGTGGTTCTGGGTCAAAAGATGCTGCTTGTGGAGGAAGCTCCTGTTGGCCATGACACTGCTAGTCATTTCCTTGCCTCTTACATGTCTCGGTTTTTCCTATGGGTGCTGAGAGCACTCGAGGGGCTCCAGGGTGCTGGGTGACCAGTCCTTACATGCACCCCCTGGATGGGGCAGCCCTCAGGAACACTGAAAGACCCTTTCAGCTTCCAGGCAATCTGTCTCTAGGACCTTTTCCAACCCTCTAATCACTGTTTCCAGCTCTGTCCTGGATTTAGGTCCATTGAGCATATGATCAAGCGTGGAACCTTCTGTAGCCCACATAGTCCTTTATGACTAGAGTGGAGAGGTCCCTTTGAGGTCCTTACACATTATGGGAGTTGATGCCCAACACTTCACAAGTCCCTCAGTCACCTAAGGGAGTCTGTTTGCACAGGCTGAAGGGAAGAGTGCCTCTTATTTTCTACCCAGACCACAGTCTGTGTTCATAAGAGTGGAGTTCCCTATTTTCCTGGGGACTTTTGTCACCTACATAAATATTATACAAAAAAGGGAGACAGTAACACTTAGGAAAACAAAATAACATAAGGGAACACTTGCTAATTAATAAGAAAACAGAGAATGAGATTATAATACAAGAGTAGACTTTAGATCAAAAAGGCAGTAAATGAGACAAGGAACAATTGTCTAAGCGAAACAGACATACACCAACATAAGATTAACAAAACAGATGGCTTTTTAGCAAATTCACATGCAAACAAAAGCACTGATGAGTCAGTTCAGCATTTCTCAGAGTGGCCCTGTAGAGCCCAGGTGAGAAGTCTTCCTTTACCCCCCTGACAGTTAACTGTTAGCAGTTAGAAAATAGTTATCAATTTGCATAGAAACAAAACTTTCAATGGAAAATGACATTTAGTTACAAACTAAACCCTTCCCAGATTCTGAAAGAAGGGAAAAGACAGGAAGCTTAGCAAAAATCAGATACTGGATCAGGGCTCCGAAACCCAGTTGCAGTGTTCTAAAATTAAGTACAGATACGAATACAGAATTATGAATCATTTCTACCAATGTCTTGGGTTCTCAAAAAAGCTGAAGGGAGCCTTATCAGGCTATGTTTCCATTGTATAAATACAGGTGTTTACTGGGTAAGCAATACAGATTGTTACCTCCAGGGAGAATGTGTACGGACTCAAGTTCTTTTTGAGGCAAGAGGAGTCAGTGGTTGTTCCTGCCCCTTCCAAGCCTGATGAGAGGTTATGGGGCCCTGGAACATCTCAGGGGGTGCCTAACCTATAACTTACCCATGAAGCCAGGGAGAGCTGGAGTTAGGCTGTCTATTGAGCTTGGTGAATTTCAGCAGATGAATCTCGCTGGGACTGCCAAATGTTATAACTGAGTTGTGAGAAAATAGATTATCCACACAGCAATAGGTCAAATTATGAGTCCTTAATAATTTGACTATTGAGAGGGGGATTGTACCACCAAAATATCTAGACCTCAAGTGAAATTTTCAGGTTTTTTTTTAAATGGGCAAACTGAGGAATTGCAGAGATAGAACATCTGGTTTGGAGTTAGGCAAAAGTAGACTGGGGTACAACTCAGATAAGGGAGAGCACTGGGAGGGTACAGGGATGTGGAGCTTAATTACACACAAACACTAAAAATGTTGCATCAACGACACAAGGGTTTAAGCAAACAAAATAGAGTTCTATAACAAAATGAAGTTTTAACAATTTTAAACTAAAATTATTAATATTAAACCTCAAACATCTAGAACACTGCAAACACATCAAACACTTCAAAAGAATGAGGTATCTTCAATCACAGCTATTGACTAGAATTTTCTCCCCACTCCATCTCCCTGCCACATTCCCTTGCCTTATACATCTCTTTCAATAAACTGGTAAACAAAGGAAAATGTTTTTCTGAGTTTTGTGAGAATTCCATCAAGTATTGGACTCAAGGAGGACTTTTGGGAGCCCCTGATTTATAGGCAGTTGCTCAGAAGCATAGACTACCCTGGGTTTTGCACCTGTCATCTGCAGTGGGGGCAGCATTGTGGAACTGAACCCTGAACTTGTTGAGCCATTGCTAATTCTATTGGTGACAGAATTGAATTGTTGGAGAACCCGTTGGTTGGTGTGCATCAGACTCCACACAGTGGGTGTCAGAAAAAAAGACATCACAGTTCGGAGCCTGAAACTACTCCAAGTGAGTGTTTGATCCCTGGTGAGAATTGAATCCCTGAAGGATGAAGAATTTCCATGCTGTGAGTGAAATAATCATAAAACAATTCATAGGGATAAAATAGCTAATGAAATAGTTAAAATAACTTGCTTCACATAAGTAACTCAATTTTGTCTAAATCCTGCATCTTAGCCACCTGCTGGCCTAAGAATAACCTCTCAATGTATACGTGTGATTGCTGTCATGTTCCCATGACCACAAACTCCCAGCTTTGTGTCTCTGAGCTGAACACATGGATCATTCTTGCTGACCATTTGCTAAACTTCCTAGTCACAAGTTACGTGTAATTGTATGCTTTGTTAGTTAAAATCAGATGCTGCACCAAGAAATTGTTAAAAAATTATTCCTTGAAAAATTGCCCTACCACATCCTTACAATTTGTTCTTATATTTTCTTCCCCTTTGTTTTTAGTTCCTCCTTCCCTCTCTCCCTTGCCCACCCCTCTGCTATGTAGCCCACTTGCAGATTTTACCTATAAAAGCTTCCTGCAAATTTTACTCAAGCATGAAGAATCTTCTGGTATGAGCCAACTCTTGACAAAGTGCAGTAGAAGACTCTTAATCTGGAATTTGTTGTGCTGGCAAGAGTTTTTCTTGCTTACCAGTCATAACATTTGGAGGCCCCAGCAAGAAATCCACCAGCACAAGAAGCCACCTTGCTCTGATCCTCCCCAGTTGGAAGGAGAGGTTGCAGGGGAGGTGCCTCCTGAGTCTCTCAGATCCTAAAACCTCTTGTCCAGCTTTGAGGAATTTGGAATGATGGCTGGCAGCTGTTGCCTCAAAAGAACCTGAGTCCATCTGCAGTCTCCTAGGAGGTAAGATTACTTTTGGTTTTCTGCTTGCTGACCTGTTACCACAGTTTTCTGTTTTCATTTCTGGTAAGGAAGTTATGGCCTGACAAGTTCACCCTTTGGATGCTATTCACTAAGCCAAGATGTTGGCTGAATAGAGTCCTTGTTTTCTGGCCTGAGGTGTTCCAGGGATCCATAACTTTTCTATTTTGGTCTGGATGTTTTGTCTGCTGGACACTTTGTCTATTTGTTTTTGTGCCATTTTGTTCATTGTGTGTCATGGGTTCCCAGGGTTCGAAATTAGTCCTTTGGACTGTATGTTAAAGAATTTTTCTGCCGCATTTGCTGAGGACTATGGTGTCTACCTTTCTAAGGGCAGACTCTGAACCCTCTGCCAGATAGACTGGCCTGCCTTTGATGTCAAATGATCTTCTACAGGGTCTCTGGATGTTAAGGTTACTGAAGCAGTATGGAAAATTCCCTTATGTTGATCAACGGTTAAGCTTGGTCCAGAACCCACCCCCTTGGTTAAAGGCATGTTCTCTTGAAACCCATAGTTGAGTCCTGGTCAATTCATCTTGTGATTGGCTGGGACATACAAATCCTCATGTTAACTTCACTCCACATAAACCACCTGTCCATGATGTAATGGTTCTACTCCATCCAGCATCTCTTCCTACTTCTTATGGGTTATATCATGATTTACACCCTTCTACTGAGTATCCTCTTGAGGATCCAGTTAATTCTAACTCTCTGCCATATAATTCTCAGACTTCCTCACCCACTGTTACTGTTACCTCTCCTGATTGCTCATAGACATCCCTAGCCTCAGTTCTGGCCAAGGCTGCCTCCCGTTCTAACCCATTTTTGTCTTCTCCAACTTTGGCTGCTCGACTGAGGTCCTGGACAGATCTGGTCTCACTTCCTCCCCACAAGAAGGTTTCTTCTGCATCGGGAGCAGATCAGACAGTGCAATTGTTTATGGTGTATACCCCTTTATCATCTTCTGATCTGTATAACTGGAAGTATCAGAACCCCACATTCTCTACTAAGCCACAGGCTCTAATTTCTTTAATGGAATCAGCTATGCATACCCATCGCCCAACATGGGACGATTGTCAGCAGCTTCTTGTCACCTTGTTTACTGCTGAAGAGCAAGAATGCATCAGAGCTGAAGCCAGGAAGTCGATCCTGCATTCCACTGGGGGCACCTGGGATGAAAATCAAGAAACCTCCTACTCACCCAGATTGGGACCCCAACACCTCAGTGGGGTCCAGGGCATTAGAAACCTGTCACTGGGCGCTATTAGCAGGTTTGAAAGGGGCAGCCCAAAAACCTCTCAATTTTTCTAAGACTACCTAGTTTCTCTAGGGACTCAAAGAATCTCCAGGGGCATTTCTCAAGTGTCTCCAAGACACGTTTCAAACTTACACCCCTTTTGATCTTTTGACTCCTGAGAATGCTTGAGCTATTAATTTAGCTTTTGTGGCACAGGCAGCTCAGGCCATTCGGGAAAAGTTGCAAAAGCTGGAAGGGTTTTCAGAAATGAAGTGTTCTCAGCTGCTGGAAGTAACTCAGATGGTTTATGATAACTGACATGCTGAGACTCAAAAGCAGGCAGTACAGGCACCTGACAGAGTTGCAAGAAGACAAGCCAAAATCCTGGTAACAGCCCTCTGGGTCCTGGGAGCTGATTCCAAGCCTCCCCATCAAAAGTTTGATAACCAGAAGGGCCAAAAGGGTCAGAAACCAGGAGCATCTGGTTGGCAAAATGCCAATATACTTATTGGAAGGAAGTAGAGTATTGGGTCAAAGATTGTTTTCATTGCCCACTACAAGAGGATGCTAAGCCAGTTATGGTTATGTGTCACCATCGCAACCACTGAAGGACCCAATGATACCTCTGAAATCACCCTTTGGTGAGGTATTAGTCCAGACCCAGATCTAACACAGGTATATATAAAAATACTTAATCCCCTCCTTTATTCTTGGGGAATGCCATCTATTTGGGGCATACAGGCTTATATAACTGGCTATGACCCCAGAGCCATATTCACAATCCAACAGCAAACACTCACCTACAATGTACTCAGGCAAGTAAGGCCACTAGCTTATCTGGAAGATCCTATATTCAGTTTCCATCAGCCTCCTGCTGCCTGATCCTGGCAATCACCTAAGCTGACTCCATAAACTCACTCAGGGACACAGTCCCTAATGTTGCCTTCAAGGTCACATTCTCAGACTGGTCTGCCAACTCAACAACCTCTCAGTCTGTTTCCTATCCTGACCCGTATGCACCATTTACTCAATGCTACATTGTCACAACTAACTTCAGATTGTTGACTATGCTTAAAATCTAAACCTGCTTACTATGTAGGTCTAAGGGTCTGTTCTTCTATTATCAATAATACTGACAAAAATACCTGTGTTCCAAAAAGGGTCCATGTCACCATAGGAAATGTAACTGGAAATGCTTCTTGCCTTGTAATCTCAGATTTTAATCTAACAGCATCCTTGTTTTCTACTATTTGTGTCCCATCTCTTCTTGTAACTGTAACTACATGTATGACCTATGCGACTCCTGCCAGTGCCTGGTTTACTTGCCCCACAGGACTTACTACTTGTATTACTGCTAAAATGTTAAACAATGAACCTATATTAGGTATCACTGTTCATATACTCCCTCAGGTATATGATTACAGCAATCCTGAAGGTGCCCTTTTATTCAACACCTCTGGTCTTCCAACAGCTCATCAGAAACATGCTGTCCCCCGCTTAGTATCTGCCCTAATCGGGCAAAGTATCGCTGGAGCAACCACTCTAAGTACTGCTGCCTTGGTCCGAGGGAAATTGGGCGTAAATAACCTAGCGTATGACATAAATTCTGACCTAAGTTTTATGTGATCCATTATAGACCGTCTACATAACCAGGTAGACTCCCTGGCAGAAGTTGTCCTCCAAAATCACAGAGGTCTAGACTTGTTTTTCTTATCTCAAGGAGGACTCTGAACTGTTCTTAAAGAAGCTTGTTGTTTGTATACAAACGAATCAGAAGTTATTTTAAAAAACACCCTCCAAAATGTCCGAGAAAACATTGACAGGCAACAAAAAAACCTAAATGCTAAAAAATTTTGGTTCCATTCACTGTTTGACTGGAACACATGGTTATCTACCCTAATTACAAGTCTGGCCAGACTGCTCATATTTCTTTTCTTGGTTTGCTTATAGGACCTTGTATATTAACTGGTTTGTCAACTTTGTTAAACAATGGATCAATTCTGTAAAAATCATGTATACAAGACCTTATTATTATTCCAAACCTATGACTGATGAGTCAATGAATTGACTCACGCACAACTAAAAGGGGGAATTAAATAATCATAAAATAGCTCATAGAGATAAAATAGCTAATGAAATAGTTAAAATAACTTGCTTGACATAAGTAACTCCATTTGTTTAAATCCTCCATCTTGGCCACCTGCCTTACCTAAGAATAACTTCTCATTGTATATGTCTGATTGCTGTAATGTTCCCATGACCACAAACCCCCAGCTTTGTGCCTCTGAGCCGATCATGCTGACCATTCTTGCTGACTGTTTGCAAAACTCCCTAGCCACAAGCTCCATGTAATTGTATTTTTTGTTAGCTAAAACCAGATGCTGCACCAAGAAATTGTTAAAAAAAATTCCTTAAAAATTCCCCAATCACATTCTTATAATTTGTTCCTATGTTTTGTTCCCCTTTGTTTTTAGTTCCTCCTTCCCTCTCCCCCTTGCTTACCCCCCTGCTATGTAGCCCACTTGTGGATAAAAACTTCCTGCAAATTTTACTCAAGCATCAAAATTCTTCGGCATAGCCAGGTCTTGACAATGCACAATAAAGTACTCCTAATGTGGAATTTGGCATGCTGACATGACTTCTATTTGCCTAATGGTCATAACATGAGGAGGCGACAGTAGACTGTGTGGAGGAACCTTCCAGAATTGAATTCTTATCAGCTCAGTTTTCCCTCAGTCACCATCTAGGATTGAGCCACACTGGGCTGCATCTCAGTGAGAGTGGTCCCCAACCTTGGGAACAAGATGAAGCTACTGAGTCGCTCCAGCCTCTGTAAACTTTAAAGAGCCACAGAGAATGTGATCTTTCAGGATGGAGGTCAGATGTGTTTTTCATTTGGATCAGAACTATCTGTGTTGTGCTGAGTGTGGGGGAGCCTGGGTGTTGGGCCTGCTTTCTCTAGCTGAGTGCTGCTGAATGTGGGTTCAGGGGAAGCAACATCAGAACTCAGAGAAGATTGTAAAAGTCTATTCAAGGACCCCTTAAAACCTGGAAAATCACACTTTCTTTTTTTCAGTTATCCAAGTCAGAGTTCAGTGGCTCAATCGTGGCCACCACAGCTTCTACATACTGGGATCAAGTGTTCCTTCTGCCTCAGCCTTCCAAGTAGGTTGAACTACAGGCATGTGCTACCAGACCTGGCTAATTTCTTGAATTGCTTACAGATTATATCTTGCCAAGTTGTCTAGGTTGGTCTCAAATACCTAGGATAAGGCAATACTCTCCTTCCCCCAATGTGCTGCGATGATAGGCTTAAGCCATAGAGTCCAGTTCAGAATCACAGTATTTTTAGAATAAAACCCAAAATACAAAACAATTTATGTGAAAATAAAAGTTTAAGAGGTGGCAGGGCTTGGTGGCTCACACCTATAATCCCAGCACTTTGGGAGGCTGGGATGAGAGGATTTCCTGAGCCCAAAGATTCACACCATCTTTGGCAATTTGTTGAGACCTCATTAAATCAAAAAATTAGCTGATGTGTGGTGGATTACTCCTGCAGTTCCATTTACTTGAAAGACTGAGGTGGAAGAATCATCTGAACCCAGTAGGTCGAGGCAAATGAAGGAAGGAAGGAAGGAAGGAAGGAAGGAAGGAAGGAAGGAAGAGAAGGAAGGAAGAAAAAGAATGAAAGAAAGAAAGAGAGAAAGAAATAAAGAAAGAAGGAAAGAAGGAAAGAAAGAAAAAGATGAGATGCTTTGTTAAGTGGTTCTCCTTCCAGGCTTCTAATTAGGGTCACATGGCCAGTGTGTTTGCCCTCCACACAGACTCTGTCCATTGGTGTGGATGGAAGCATCCATGTTGTGTTAACTAATTGCCTCCATGTGATTCTAAGGTTAAGTCAGAGTCAAGCACAAAGCCTTTCTGATACATTGGGAAGGTCAAATTCAAAATAGACCACCCAGCCTGCTCTGCTTTAGTTTGGTCAGGCAGGTCAGTGGGTTATATTCTCTTGGATGTAGCAAAATTACTGGTGTTTGTGGCAAGGAGTGTACTTGAGGTCAGGAAAGGAGAAACTCACACATTGTCCTGTTTCCTTCTGGAAATGACATGTTTTTAGAACTTGGAATTCTTTACTATCGTACTTGTGATGGTTTTGCCTTATAAGCTTATTTTGATTAGTTTCTGTTTTTCTTGTGATAACAAGGGACTCTGAGAAACAATTCTTTCATACACACCAGAGCCTTCTCTCTGTTTTCTCAGTTGCCATGCACAGTTCTTACCATGAATGTATATCCTTCAGTATTATAAATATTCCCTTGTGCTGTGGAACAGGGAGAGGCATGGATACCCACAATTCCCATTGGAGATGGGGTAGATCCTCAGATTCCAGTGAAGGATGGGAGCATGTACTATTTAGGTTTCTCTGGATGCTCCATCAGCTCCAGGCAGGACAGGAATAATCCAATGCACATTTAAACGGGGTGGCAATTACTGCCCAGCATAGCTCAGGAAGGCCTGAAAAAAGAATAATTAGAAGATGCTTTAAAAAAAGACAATTTAAATACTCTATTAGGGATTACAGAACATGGACAATAACTGTCACCGAAATTCTTTATAAAATGTATATTTCTTCATTACTAGATTCAGGTTATTATTGACTGCATCTTTGGCCAAAGATATCACAGCACTGATGTTATCCATGTGCCTTGGCACCAATATCAATATGTCCTATTACAGTTGAAATTAATTTTGTTCTTTTGATTAAGGTCCCTTCTGACAGATTTTTCCAATATAGAGTGAATTATTTTTCTATATTACTAATAATACCTTGGGAATATTTAGCAAAACTTGTTACATTTAATCTCAAAGGTCTCCTTATTCTGATTCTTTCTCTTTGCATGTAACTTGCTTTGAATAATGAAGGTTCTCAACTTTGTTTACTTGTCACATAAGCTGAGGTAAACTCAGGCTCTGCCACATCGTGAAAGTTTGACACAATATTCTTGAACAAGAAACACTGGCATCACTGGAGGGCTTGTTAGAAATGCAGAAAATGGTTTCTAAGTTGGAGTTACCTTCTCTTGCTTTCACATCTATTGTTCCAAAGTCTAAAATTCTCCAAAAACTGTATCTTTTTGATGATCTCCTTTTAATAATACTGTGGAAATCAAAGTCTTCTGAATGGTTCATAAGCAACTGCAAAATCTAGCTGCTCTTCTGTTGCTTTGGGACATGGAAACATCCTCTTCCTTTTTAGAAACTCCATGTTAATCTCTTTTTAAACTCTCTTTTTGCAATGTGACTGAAATATATGAATAGTGGTAATTTTGTTGTTTTAGAATTTCCAGGAACATCACAAACAGATGTTATATATTTTTTGTTTTATGATTTTCTATCCTAGGGAGGTTTCAAATGCAATTCTATAAAAAAATCATGCTCAATAATTTCACCAGAAGATAACCTAGTTTCCTAAAAAGGGAAACCTAATGTTATTTTTAGTTAAATTTTATATTTTTTGTGTGTGAACTATGATTGGTAGTTTAACTCTATATGCCCATATTTCATAGAATATTGGTAAACCATTAATAATAGACCCCCCTCACATGTTACCTTATTTTTTTTTCTCAGTTAATTTCTTAACATTCCTTTGTTTTTATTTTTTTTGAAACATAGGAATGGGTTATATAAATACACATATACATACAGATGCATTTACATGTGTTTATGTATGTGCATTTGACATCATTTTCTTCTTACAAGAATAAAAATGGCATAAAGTTTATGTGTACAATGTAATGATTTAATATGTTTGTACATTGTGAATTGGTGAATACAATCAAGTTAGTGAACCTATCTATTACTATTCAAAGTTATCATTTTAATTTTGTTTGTGTATGAGTCTCACTCTTTGCCCAGGTTGGAGTGCAGGGCATGGTCTTGGCCACCCCAGCCTCAACCTGCTGGGCTCAGGTTATCCTTCCATGTGAGCCTTCCAAGTAGCTGAAACCACAGGTATGCACCACCACATCTGGCTATTTTTTTATATATTGTAGAGATGTAGTCTCACCATGTTGCCCAGGTTGGTCTGGAATTCCTGGACTCAAGCAGTCTTCTCATCTCAGCACCCCAAAATGCTGGGATTAGAGACAGGAGCCACCATGCATTTATTTTTTGTAGTAAGAACAGTTAATATCTAGTATTTTAGCAATTTTTTAAAGCACACAAGACATTACTAGTAACTATAGTCAGTATGTTGTACATTAAATTCCTAAAACTCACTGATAACTGAAATTTTGTTTGCTTTGAACATCTCTCATTTTTCTCACCTGAAGGCCTTAGTGACCACCATTGTTCTGTCTAACTGTATGACACAACGTTTTTTCATTCAACACCTAAGTGAGATCACACAGTGTTTGTGTGCCTGGCATTTTCTTTCTTTCTTTCTTTTTATTTGGAGTCTCACTTTTTTTTTTAATTCGGAGTCTTTTTTAAAATATTATTTGGAGTGCAGTGGCAAGATCATGATCACCCCAGTTTCGACCTGCTGGGCTCCAGCAATCCTTCAGTCTCAGTCTTCCAAGTAGCTGGAACTACAGGCATGCTACCAAGCCGAGCTAATTTTTGATTTGTTGTAGAAACAAGGTTTTGCCAAGTTTCCCAGCTGTTCTCGAACCCGCAGGCTCAGACAATCCACTTGCCTCAGCCTTCTAAAGTGATGGGATTACAGGCTGAGTCACCAAATCTGGTCCATTTTGTAGTTTTCTATGTAGTTCCATTATCTGTTTGTTTTTCTCTATGTCTGTACCACCTTTTTTAAAAAAAATTATCTAGCTTTGCAATATATTAATTTTTTTTTTGAGTTGGAGTGTCAAATTGTCACCCAGACTGGAGTGCAGTGGCATGCTCCCAGCCACCGCAGCCTCAACCTGCTGGGCTCCAGGGATCATTAGCAATATATTTTAAAGTAAGGAAGTGTGATGCCTGGAATTTGCTTTTCTTTGCTAAGGCTTGGCTAAGACTCTCTTGAGATCTTACATGTATATAAATTGTATATAAATTTTATGATTTAAAAATATATTTTCTACAAAAATTACTTTTGAGTTTTTATTAGAATTACTTTGGGTAGAGTTGACATCTGAATTATATTAAAACTTAGGAACTTTTTTTCTTTTGAGCTGGGTGCCCTCTGTCTTCCAGGCTAGAGTACATTGGCTCAACTATGGCTCACCAAAATAACCCCTTGGGCTGAGGTGGTCTTCCCCTTTCAGTCATAAGTTATACCTATTTATGGATTTATTATTTTGCCTGTTTTAATTTCCAGTTTTATTTCCTTTTGGTGAGAAAAATATTTTGTATAATAGTCTTTTTGAATGTGATAAGACTTGTTTTGTCCTAATGCATTGTCTATCGTGGAGTGTGTGCCATGTGCAATGAAATACATTTTGTATTCTGATGCTCTCCATTGGAGAGTTCTACATAATTGTTTAAGATCTAATTGGTCCCTAGTATTGTACAAGTTCTCTTTTCTTTACTGGTCTCATACCACAGTTCTATTCATTATACAAAGTGGGGTATTCTTTTACAGTTATTGTGCTGCTGTGTATTTTTTTGCTTTATTTTGTCGGTATTTGCTTTATATATTTGGGAACCCTGATATTAGTTGCATACACATTTATACCTGTTATAGATTCACAGTAAACTGGCCCTTTTTATTATTACATACAATTTTTTGCTTCTTCTGAGTTTTACTTACTGTATATTTGCCTAACATAATGCTACAGTCCTATCCCTTTTTGTACTATTTGCATAGAATACAGTAAATCTTCCACATATGAACCTTTAAGCTGCAAGCTTTCAAAGATGCAAACTGTTTTGCATGTTCATTGTTTCAGTGAGTTTTGAAATTTTTAAATTTATTTTTGCCTTTTTTATGTACTATTTGTATGAAAACTATTATAAACCTACTACAGTACAGTACTATATAGACTGTTATGATAGTTGGGTACCTAGGCTACCTTTGTGGGATGCACCCTCAAAACAAAACTCTTTCATATGTAGGGGACATGTGATATCTTTTTCAATCTTCTTTTGGTCTATTTGACTCCTTAACGTAAATCTCTGAAAGACAGCATATTGTTAGTTCCTTCTTTTTTTGTGTGTCTTAATATATTGTTTATCTTGGTGTGTGTGCCATGTGCAATGAAATACATTTTGTATTCTGCTGCTCTCCATTGTAGAGTTCTATATAAGTGTTTAAGGTCTAATTGGTCTCTAGTATTGTTCAAGTTCTCTGTTTCCTTACTGATCTCTTATGCAGAACTTCTATTCATTATAGAAGTGGGGTATTTTATTACAGTTATTGTGTTTCTGTGTATTTTTTGGTTAATATTTGCTTTATATATATGGAAACCTGATATTAGTTCCATACACATTTATACCTGCTATAGTTTCATAGTAAATTGACCTGTTTTATTATTATATATTTTTTCCTTCTTCTGAGTTTTTTACTTACTGCATGTTTTTCCTAAGATAATACTGCAACCCTACCCCTTTTTGTGCTACTTGCATAGAACACAGTAAATCTTCTACATAGGAACCTTTAAGTTGCAAGTTTTCAAAGGTGCAAATTTCTTTGAATGTCCAATTGTGTAAGTGATTTTAAAAATATTTTGTTTTATTTTTGTTTGTTTTTTATATATTATTTGTGTGAAAACTATTCTAAACCTCCTACAGTGCAGCACTATATAGTCTATTGTGATAGTTGTGTAACTAGGCTAACTTTGTAGGATGCACACTCTAAACAAAACTAATTTGTACATAGGTGACATGCCATATCTTCTTCCATCCTCTTGGTCAATTTGACTCCTTAACAGTTAATCTCTGAAAGACCCTGCATTTTTAGTTCTTTGAATTTGTTAGTGCATCATCCATTAAGTGATTAGGTTATTGAATGAATTCATATTTAAAGACATTACTGAAAGTGAAATTCTTACTACTGCCTTTCATTTCTTTCTTTCTTTCTTTTCTTGAGTTGAAGTCTCATTCTGTCACCTGGCCTGGAGTGCAGTGGCATGTTCACAGCCACTGCAACCTCAACTTGCTGGGCTCAGGTGATCCTTCCACCTAATCCTCCCAAGTAGCTGGAATTACAGGCACATGCCACCACACTGGGCTAATTTTTTGATTTATTGCCAAGTTGCCCATGCTGGTCTCCAATTCATGGGCTCAGGCAGTCCTCTTACCTCAACCTCCCAAACTGCTGGGGTTATAGTCATGAGCTACCACATCTGGCCTTATACTGCCATTGTAAAATTGTTTTCTATGTTTTTTTGTAGCAGTGTCTCCCTTCTTTTTCTCTCTTACTGAATTCCTTTGTGTGTGTGTGTTTTTTATTATTATTTTTGTGGTGACTAGCCTTGATTACTTTTTAATTTTCTTTTGTGTCCCTTCTATGGGTATTTTCTTTGAGTAAAACAGACAAAGAATTAAAAAAAAATAGCAAGGCTTGGTGGCTCAGCCTGTAATCCTACACTTTGGGAGGCTGAGGTGAATGGATTGTCTGAACCCATGAGTTCAAGACACACCTGAGTAACTCAGTGAGACCTCGTCTCTACAATAAATCAAAAAATCAGCTGGACATGGTAGTGCATGTCTGTAATTCCAGCTACTCAGAAGGCTGAGGTGGAAGAATCACTGGAGCCCAGCAGGTCTAGGTTGCAGTGGCTGGGAGTGGTGTCATCCAGTCTGGGTGACAAAGTGAGACTCCAACTAAAAATAATAATAATAAAATAAATAAATAAATAAAATAAACAAATAAAAACAAGGAATCAGACTTGCTCTGAGATCTTTCCTGTAAGTGCAACGTCCTTTCATCTCTGATCTTTAGCTCTCATCACAGGCTCGTAGGGTTGTTCACAGCTAGAGTCAGATGCCTCAGACCTGCTGTGAAAGGAGAGTTTATCAGATCTGGACTCAATCAGCTTGCTGCCTGTCACGTCTGCCACTCAGATATGACCTATCAGTGTCTGTTCTAGTATGGGGGGCTTCTGCCTCTCCACGTTTGATGTGATTATCTTAGGTTCCAAGTTGGAGACTGGGCAGAGCTCAGCAGGGCAATGCAGGTCTCTGCTTGGTCTCAGGGCTCCAGCTGACCTCTGGTCCTGCTGTGGCTGAAAGCCCAGCAAGGGGAGGCAGAGTATGAGATAGCCAGGTGCTGGAGGTCAGCGTGGGTTCAGCTGGCAAAGGAGTCCGGAGCTCCATGGTGCTGGCAGTCAATGGTTCACCCTGGGCAGGGTGGTGGCAGCAGTCACAGAGGCAGGGAGGGGCAGGGTGGTGCAGCAAGCGAGGGAGACTGCAGCTCCACAAGGCCAGGAGCAGAGGGCCACCCCAGGTGGGGTGATGGTGGCAGCTTGGAGCAGGGCAGTGCAGCTGGCAAGGGAGCCCAGAGCTCCATGCGGACAGGGGCTGAGGGCCACCCTGGGTGAGGCGGCAGTGGCAGCTGCAGTGGAGGCTGGTGGGGGAAAGGCAAGAGTCTTTATGGATACTCTCTTTTGTGGAGACTCTCACTGTCCCACGTGTCCCATGGTCATCTTGCCAGAGGTCCCTCTGTTTTGTGGTAGTAAAATTGGTCAGTAACAAGAAGCAGTTACCAGTACATTCTAAATGTTTCACAGAGTGATGGGATATACTCATTGAAAGGCCTATGATGAAAGTAGGCCAATTACTCATCTAGATAAAAGGACCACTCACCAAGAATTAGATGTGTTATAACAAAAATAAGTTGTATACAACCATATAAGTACTTGCATAATTTTGTTGGTAAAAGGCCTGTTTCTTTTTAATTTTGTCACCCATTCTCTTCATTGGAACAGTGTTTTACAGAGCTGAACATGGTATCTGAGCTGACAATAGGTTATTATTTAAACCATAATTAACTGATGCATGAATGTAATTATCTGATGTGAGAAAAGAGAATGTGAAGTCAACAGAAAAATATGAAATTGTAGATAAATAAAAACAATAAGAAACTGTAACCCATAAAATCATGGATAAACACAGTTGCACTGTTTAAACAGAATCCTTTTACATAAGTAAAATTTTCAGCTTTGGATGGGCTTCCATGAAAAGCAGACATCATGAATCATTAGTATGAAATTAGATTAGTGACATTTAAGAAAACAATGAATTTTCATTTCTTATAACAAATTTGATGAGAAATTTTTAGGACTCAGTATTTAAATGATACTACAGAATCTCCTTTACTATGTTATGAATACACTGCTGTTATATTTACACAAAAGGGAAAGCGGTAATTTAGTCTTAAGGAGTAAAGAAAAACCTTACATTTATAAATACCGGAGCATCATGAATATCATAGAATATGGTATAACACACTGATGTATAAAATGAACCATTAGGAAAACATGATATTATTACTCATATACAGGTTGAGTAAAGTGAAGGGCAATGCTAATGAGAACTTTTTGCAAGCAATAAACATGAGAAATAAATATTTAAATGAGTGGAAGGCTACTAAGTATTTAACTAACCTCTTACATGATATATAAATTAAAGTATGTTATTTCAGAATTTTTAAAACTAAAATCATATGTAAACTAATATACTACAAATTAAAAACTATAAGTGAATAGCTTAGTTCTGGTGTTCTGTATAATAAAAGAGCCACAATTATGAAATGATCATTTAAAGGACAAAGTAACAATAAATTATTTACTATATGATTGGCAATGTTTTCGGTGTACCTACAGCATTAGTTTCTTTTCTCTTTTTTTCTTTTTGAGTTGGATTCTCACTCTGTCGCCCAGACTGGAATGCAGTGGCACACTCTCGGCAACTGCAGCCTCGAGCCACTGGGCTCTGGTGATCCTTCCACCTCAGCCGTCCAGGTAGCTGGAACTACAGCCACGTGCTACCGTGCCCGGCTAATTTTTTGATTTATTGTAGAGATGAAGTCTCGCCAAGTTGCCCAGGTATGTCTCGAGCCCGCGGGCTCAGGCAATCCACTCACCTCAGCCTCCCAAGGCATGGGAATACAGGCTGAGCCACCGAGCCTGGCTAACATTAGTTTCTTTAGGAATGCTACGAGCTGAACAGATATATCATTCTATTTTATAGCAGACACATTTTGCCAAATAAAGTTTAAACTTCTAAGCTTAGTTCACCTAAGAAATAAAAATCTAATGTAAAAGTACATTATGTTTTACAAAATTTAATATAATTCTTTGTGCCTTGATAAAATGACTCATTCCAAATTCCTGTAGGACTGTTTGGAAACCTCCAAAAAAGTGGGTATTATAATGCAGAAAACATGACATTTCTAGAATCTAGTGTTCCTAGGATTTCTGGACGAAATCCCAACAACTCCACTCTTCCCTTTTACACTTCAGACATGAGGCATAAACAGAATTTTTTAAATGACTTAAAAGAGGAATCCCTAGAAATACGCCCAGATTTTTCCCAAACACCAAAAGCAATGGACGAGCAATCATATCATACACTCACAAAGACATGAGAAATTTGTCTCTCTCTGAATGTGCCAGAAGTGCACTGAAAAAGAAAGAGAAGATGTACGTTTGAAGATCGTAAGGGTAAACAGAAGATGTCTCTCTGTGACAGTAATAGAAATCTGGGCTTCTAAAATTATTCTCACCGGAGACGAGTTTCCCAGTCCACAATATAATGCCTGGCTTCTTGGATATTTGGACCTCACATCTGTGTCATAAGCACATGTATTCCCATCTACTTGAGTGTATGGCTATTGTCTTTTCTCCCTTTATGTTCCAGGGCTCTTTTCTTCCTCCAGAAAGGTGATCAGACATGGCCGGGAGACTGTCTGCCACATGATCAGCACAGTGAGCTCAGGAGAAAAATCCCAACTCTCACTATCTCTTTCTGGAGAGATCTAGAAGACTGGATCATGTTTTCAAAGTTTTAGCTTTTGGTGGGGATATCTCTTGACTGTTTTTTGTCACCCTGACATGGTGTACTGAAGAAAATGATGGCATATTATGGATAATAGATTTGTGTCTATTGAATAAAAAAATTAATGATTTTTACAGAACCAGAATATCTGCAATAGCACTTTGGGAGGCCATGGTGAGAGGATTGCCTGCACCCATGGATTTGAGACCAGCCTTGGCAACTTGGTGAGAACTCATCTCTAGAATAAATTTTTAAAAATCTGGGTATTGTGGCACATGTTTGTAGTTCCAGCTACTTGAAAGGCTGAGGAAGAAAGATTGCCTGAGTCCAGCAGGTTGAGTGTGCAGTAACCATGAGCATGCCACTACCCTGCATTCTGGGCAGCAGAGACTCCAATTTTTTAAAAAAAGACAATCTGCAATACTACAGACAGTATAATGGAGAAGCAAAAGACTGTGTTGTCTGAAACTGAAACAAAGAACAATCACTTGAACTCAGAAAACATAGAAGTCTTGATTGAGCACATCGTGGGACCATATTTGAGAAGCATGTATAGCCTAGCTGATCAATGATCAATGTCAGCCTTCCCTTGTAAAAAGCGATACTATTGCATAGTGGAATTGGCAACTGAGCTTCAAATTTTTGAGTGCATATGAAAGCATTTCCCAGTTGAGGGAACAAAATGAATTTACAGAAATCTACACTAAAGAAATGCAGATGTATACATTACTTGACAAAATTCAAAATAATCATCTTAAACATGCTCAATAGAACAGAAACAGAAAAAAATTTAAAATGACATATGAAAATCAAAATATCAATATAGAGTAAAACTATAAAATAGAATCCAATAAGACAAAGGAGCTGGAGAATACAATAATTGAGTTTTAAAAAATTCACAAGAGGCATAATAGTCTTAAGCAGGAAAAATATCAGAAAATTTAAGAATGTATTATTCATAGATATTGAGACAGGAACATAAAATGTATGTAAATAATGTAAAACATATATAGACTTTGGGGATTACTGGTCAGCATCAAGAAGACCAATATCCTGAAGACAGGATGGAGTGATCTATTTGTTTCAAAATATTTTTGATCCCTCATTGGTTGAATTCAGAGAGGTAGAATTTACAGATATGGGCCCAATGGTACCAGATCTGGAATCACTGTAGTTGAATGATAAGGAAAAAACAAAGACCAAGATAAGCAATAGTGAGGGTGTTTATCTCCACTAAAACAGACCTACAAGAAATGTTTGAGGGAATTTTTCTTTTGAAAAATAAAACAATGGTGAACAGCATCATTAAAACACATGAAAATGTAAAACTCTCTTAAAGATAATTGTATATTCAAATAGAAAATGCTCTGCTATCACAATGATGGTGTCTAAAATGCTCATAATATACTACAGATTTTTTAAAAACACAAAATTTAGACATCTTTGTTAATAAACTCACAGCATAAAATATATATTTTGTGACATTAATGAAGGGAGAGGAGATTTAAAGAAGTAGAGTGTATGCAATTAAAGTTACCTTGTGATATTAAGATGTACTGAACCAATCGTGGTAGCTGATGCCTGTTATCCTGTAATTCCAGCACTTTGGGAGGTGGAAGCCACAGGATTGCCTTCTCAGACCACAGTGGAATAAAAATAAATACCACCAACAAATTTTTCCTAAAGCCCACAAAGACATGGACAATAAACAGCATGATGATAAGCAACTCCTGGATCAACATGAAAATCAAAAGAGATATGAAAAGACACCTGAAAACAAATGAAAATGAAGAAACATCTCAACAAAATCTCTGAGATGCCTCAAAAGCAGTAGTAAGAGGGGAATTCATATCTCTACAAATGCACATGAAGAACATGGAAAGATCACAAGTTAACAGCCTAATGAATCACCTAATGGATGGAAAAGCAAGACCATCAAAATCCTAAATTCAGCAGAAGAATCCAGCTCACCAAAATAAAAGCCCAAATCCAGGACATAGAAGACAAAAAATAATACAAAAAAAAAAAAAAAAGAATCGATGAAACAAAAGGTTGTTTCTTTGCAAGGGTAAACAAGACTGATGGTCCCCTAGCTAGAATGACCAAGAAAAATAGAGAAAAAGCCTAAATAACACAATCAGAAACACAAAAGATGAAGTCACATCTGACCCTGAAGAAATACAAAAGATTATTAGAGACTACTATGTACACTTGTATGGAAACAAACCTGAAAACCTAAAGGAAATGGAGGAGTTTCAGACATTACACAACCTCTCTAGGTGGAAACAAGAAGAAATTGAGACACTAAATAGACCAATAACAATCCAGGAACCTGAGCCCGTGGGTTCGAGACCTGCCTGGGCAACTTGGCAAGACCTCATCTCTACAATAAAAAAAAAATAAAAAATGAGCCAGGTGTGGTAGCGACAGAGTGAGACTCCAACTCAAAAAAAAAAAAAATCCAGGAAATTGACAATATCGTAAGTAAACTACCTACAATAAATAAATAAATAAAACCCTCGACCAGATGGCTTTCCAGCACATTCTACCAAACATACAAGGAGGAACTGATACCAATCATACTGAAAGTATTCCATGCAATTGAGAAAAATGAAACTCTTCCCAAGTCATTTTATGAAGCTAACATCAAATTGATATCCAAGCCAGGTAAAGACCCAACAAAGAAAGAAAACTACAGGCTAATATCCTTGATGAACATAGAGGCTAAAATTCTCAACAAGATCCTAGCAAACCGGATTCAACAACACATCTTAAAAATCATCCACCACAAACAAGTAGGCTTCTTCCCTGGGTTGCAAGGATGGTTCAACACTTGCAAAACCATAAATGTAATCAAATACATCAACAGATGTAAAAACAAAAATCACATTATTATATCATTAGATGTAGAAAAAGCTTTCGGTAAGATCCAGCACCCCTTCCTGATAAAAACCCTCAAACATCTAGGCATAGGTGGAACATACCTGAAAATAATCAGAGCCAACTACGAGAAACCCACAGCTAACATACTGCTAAACAGAAAGTAATTGGAACCATTTCCCCAGAATACTGGAACAAGACAATGTTGCTCACTCTCATACCTCCTGTTCAACATACTTTTGGAAATCTAGCTAGAGCAATCAGAAAAGAGAAGGTAATCAGGGGTATCCAAATAGGAAAAGAGGAAGTCAAGTTATCTCTCTTTGCAAACAACATGACTCTAGACCTTGGAAACTCAAGAGAATCTGTCAAAAATCTCCTTGCACTGATAAAGAACTTTGGCAATTCACAGGTTATAAAATAAATGTGCAAAAGACAATTGCATTTCTATACACCAATAATAAACAAATAGAAACCCAAATACAAAGCACAATTTCATTCACAATAGCCACAAAATAATGAAATGCCTTGGCATCTTCCTAACCAGAGATGTGAGAGATCTTTACAATGATAACAAAAAACATTGCTCAAAGAAATCAAAGATGACACAAACAAGTGGAAAAATATTCTGTGCTCATGGATTGGAAGAATCAACATTATTAAGATGTTCATTCTACCTAAGGCAATCTACAAATTTAATGCAATACCCTTCAAACTACCAGCAACATTCTTCTCAGACCTAGAAAAAACAGTACAGGAATTCATATGGAATCCTAAATGACCATGAACAGCCAAAATAATCCTCAGCAAAGCAAACAAACAACAACAACAACAAAAAAAAAACAAAGCGGGAGGTATCACACTCCCAAACTTTAAATTTTATTATAAAGCTACATAATCAAAACAGCCTACTATTGGTACAAAAACAGGGATATAGACCAATGGGATATAATTGAGATTCCAGAAGTAAAATCTCAATTTCTCAACCAACTCATCTTTGACAAAGCCTCCACCACCTACCACTGGGGAGACGAGAACCTATTCAGTAAATGGTGCTGGGGAAACTGGCTGACCACATACAGAAGATTGAAACAGGACCCCTACATATCCCCAAACACAAAAATTAACTCTAAATGGATCAGAGACCTAAATGTAAAACCTCAAAGTATAAGAACCTTAGAAGATGCAGGAAACACCCTTATGGAAGTTGGAACTGGCAACCCATTCCTGAGCAAAACCCAAAATGTCCAGGCCATAAGAGATAAGATAGACAAATGGGACCTCATCAAACTGACAAGCTTCTGCAAAGCCAAAGAAACCTTCAAGAGAGCAGGGAGACAGCCCACAGACTGGGAAAAAATATTTGCCAACTTTATGTCTGACAAAGGTGTATCCCTAGTATCTACAAGGAATGCAAATGTGCGAAAAGGAAAAAACAAAGAGCCCATTACAAGTGGGCAAAAGATATTAATAGACAGTTCTCAAAAGAAGACATATGAGCAGCCAACAGATACATGAAAAAATGTTCAGTCTCACTAGTCATCAAGGAGATGCACTGAGATACTACTTAACTCTAGTCAGAATGGCCATCATCAATAACTCAAAAAATAACACATGCTGGAGAGGATGTGGCAAAAAGGGAACACGTCTACACTGTTGGTGGAAGTGTAAACTAGTACAGCCTCTGTGGAAATCAGTGTGGTGATTCCTAAAAGTTATAAAAATTGACTTTCCATATGACCCTGCAAACCCCCCTACAGGCAATATACCCAGAAGAATTAAAATCAATTGATAAAAAAGATACCTGCACATGTATGTTTATCACTGCCTTGATCACAATAGCAAGAACATGGAACCAAAATTGCTGCCCATCAAAAGAGGACTGGATAAAAAAATGTGGTACATATACATGATGAAATATTATGCAGCCACAAAGAACAAAATCATGAATTTTTCAGCAATCTGGATGGAATTAGAGTTTATAATATTGAATGATCTTTCACAGAAACCAAGATGAGTATCACATATTCTCACACATAAGTGGACCTTGAACAACTACCATAATACTATAAAAAAGGATTGATAATCATGGAAAACCGTGGGATGGGGGGCGGGGAGGTGGGATTGACCATAGTCAAGATCTGACTGGGGAGGAGTGGTACACATCAACAACAAGGGTCCCTGCACAATGAAGATTTGTATACCTAACCCTGAATTGTACCCCAAAATTAAAAAAAAAATCTCCTTCCAGGCTGAAGGATCAATAATCCAGCATAGGACGGATAACAAAATTAGAATCTATAAATACTGAGTGATCTTTAACAGAAACAGAGAAATACCTTAAGAAAAGGATTGACAGTAGTGGGAAAATGTGGGGAGAGGGCACCAGGAGGTGGGAGTGACAGTAGTCAAAATCTGCCTGGGGCGGGGGGGCACACCTCACCAACAAAGGTACCTGCACGATGAATATTTGTGCGCCCAACCTTGAAGTGTATCCCAAATTTTAAAATGAGACAATTTAAAAGTCGAAAAAAGGAAGAAAACCAGAAATGCTTGAAGGTTTGAAATCTGTTTTTGCTAGTGAGCATAGTGATCTTTAATCTGCTTATTTATCCTATGTAAACTTAATTTGTTTTAATGAACAGAAATATTTACAAATTATTAGCAGTTGTCCACGCAATAAATTGTTATGCTGCCACTAGTGTTTATTTATTCTATATTACTCAAGATTGTAGCTACCTTATGGAGTGATGAGTAACTTATGGAATGATGTCTCTAGTGAACTTTTTTATAGCTTATATTTTTTAAAAGTTGGGACATTTTGGTTAATTGTCACACATACCTCTTTGAATTCTAACTATTGTAAACACATATATCAGTATGTACACATCATACTTTTCTTAGCCTACAATGCACATTAAGACTTTTATGTTTTATTTTCATTTAATACATATACAAAGATATCACTCTAAAGCTATGAGTATGAGAGCTAAAGAAGAGGAAGTGTAATTTTTTTGTGTGAATGCACACATTAAGTAGGAAAGGACAGTGTTGGAACAAGAGAAACAATCTTCCATATGACCCCGCAATCCCCCTACTGGGAATATACCTGAAAGAACTCAGGTCACTCAATAAGAAAGATACCTGCACACGTATGTTTATTGCAGCATTGTTCACAATAGCAAGAACATGGTGTCAACTGTGCTCCCCCATCAAAAGAGGACTGGATAAAAAAATGTGGTACATATGCACAATGGAATACTATGCAGCCATAAAGAAGGACAAAATCATGAATTTCGCAGCAACCTGGATGGAATTAGAGTTTATAATACTGAGTGATCTCTCACAGAAACAAAGAGCTGAGTATCACATTTTCTAAATTATAAGTAAACCTCGAACAACTACCGTATTACTATAAGAAAGGGATTGAAAGTGGAGGGGAACTGTGGGGAGGGGGGTGAGGGGGTGGGGAGGTGGAATTGACAGTAGTTGATATCTGCCTGGGGGAGGGGGAGCACACTTCATCGATAAGGGTACCTGCATGGTGAATATTTGCATACCTAGCCCTCAATTGTAAAAAAGACCAGACTGGGTAACTTGGTGAGGCCTCGTATGTACAATAAATCAAAAAAGAAGCTGAGATTGGTAGTGTGCAGCTGTAGATCCAGGTTCTTGGAAGGCTGAGTTGAAAAGATGTCCTGAGCACTGCAGATTGTGGCTACAGTGGCCATTAGTGTGCCACTGCACCCCAGTCTGGGAGACAGTGAGATCCAACTCAGGGAGAAAAAAGTACTGTGTGATCTCACTCATGTGTGGAATCAAAAAAGATTGCACTTGTAGAAGAAGAATATTCAGTGGTGGTCACCAGGGCCTGCAGGTGGGAAAAATGGGAGATGTTTTTCAATGGTTACAAAGTTTTAATTATAACTGAGTTTTAAGGAACTAATGTATAACATAGTGAGTTATAGCTAATAATGTCTTGTATACTTAGAAACTTTGCTAATATAGTATACGTTATGTGTTCTCCTTAAAAAACATAAAAATGGCATCTACATATGGTGATTGATATATTAATTAGCATACTTGTAATCATTGTTTCACAATGTATGGGCATATCAAACTATTGCATTATACACATCACAGGGTTATTCATTTTTATTTATGTATAAAAAAATCAGATGTTAATCTCACATACATAAACATACATGTGCGTATGTATATATGCATATATGTAAACTAGTCCTAAGCTTCATACTAAAGAAAAGAAATTATAAAATAAACGTTATTAAGAAACAAGATAGCCGGGCTCGGTGGCTCAGCCTGTAATCCCACGCCTTTGGGACCCGCCTGGGCAGCGAGACCTCATTTCTACAATAAATCAAAAAATCAGCCGGGCATGATAGCGCATGCCTGTAATTCTGGCTTCTTGGAAGGCTGAGGCAGAAGGATCACTGGAACCCAGCAGGTCGAGGCTGCGGTGGCCGGGAGCAGCCACTGCACTCCAGTCTGGGCGACAGAGTGAGACTCCAACTCAAAAAACAAACAAAAAAACAAACAAAAAAAACACAAGATAATGTGGGAGTTTAATATATGTTTACCAATACTCTATGTGATATAGTATACTTAAGAATTTAAATGTACAGAAATAAATTAGCAATCTCAATTCCTACAAAAAAAGAAATATTAAAGTAAAATAGAATTTCTTCTATCAAAAAAGATAATTTATGTTCTGGTAGAATTAAGGAATATGAACTTTAATAAAATCACACTGAAACCTTCCCTAGGATAGAAAATCATAAAGTAGAAAACATATAACATCAGTCAAGATTTTTAAAAATTTCTCAATAAAGATGGGCTCAGTGGCTCAGCCTGTAATCCCGCGCCTTTGGGAGGCTGAGGTGAGTGAATTGCCTGAGCCCACAGTTCGAGACCCACCTGGGCAACTTGGCGAGACCTCATCTCTACAATAAATCAAAAACTAGCCGGGCGT
This sequence comes from Cephalopachus bancanus, assembly GCA_027257055.1. NCBI lineage: Eukaryota > Metazoa > Chordata > Mammalia > Primates > Tarsiidae > Cephalopachus > Cephalopachus bancanus. The sequence continues at coordinate 45,607 of JAPVLO010001278.1, read as the reverse complement.
GGTAGTGCATGCCTGTAGTTCCAGCTACTTGGAAGGTTAAGGCAGAAGAATCCCCGGAGCCCAGCAGGTTGAGGCTGCGGTGGCCGGGAGCGGCCACTGCACTCCAATCTGGGTGACAGAGTGAGACTCCAACTCAAAAAAAAAAAAAAAAAAATTCTCGATCAAATTTGTTCATTTCTGTGTCCATGTTTTAGTCATGCCATTCAATTTTTGCTGTTGAGTTTTGGGAATTATTTATATAATTTGAATTTTACCACCTATTAAATGTGTAAATTATAAACATATCCTCTCATTCCTTAGTAGACATTTTTACTTTATTGAATTGTTTCTTATCTTAAAGTCATTTTTTTTTTAACTTTGAGTTGTTTGTCTTGTACTTTTCATTGCTACTTAGGCTTTTAGCGTCATCTAATAAAGCATTGTCATGGCCAGTATCTTTTTTTTTTCCTTGAGTTGGAGTCTCACTCTGTCGCCCAGGCTGGAGTGCAGTGGCACACTCATGGCCACCGCAGCCTTGACCTGATGGCTCAGGTGATCTTTCTGCCTCAGGTTCCAAGTAGCTGGAACTACAGGCATGCACCTCCACGTCTGCTTAATTTTCTGACTTATTGTAGAGATGAGGTCTCACCTAATTGCCCAGGCTGGTCTCAAATCAATGGGCTCAGGTAATCCTCTCACCTTGGCCTTCCAAATTACTGGGGTTATAGGCATGAGCCACTGCGCCTGGCTAATGGCCAGTGTCTTAATATCTATCCTATATTTGGTTCTAATAACTATAGTTATAGTTTTTACATTTATGCATTTTACCATCTGGGATAGTGTTTTGTATGTGATTCAACAGACCTTTTTTTTTCTTTTCTTTTCTGGATAGCCAGTTTTCCAGCACCTTTTGTTGAATGAGCTTTGCTTCCCCATTGTGTGGCCATGCCACCCTTGTTAAAGATCATTTAATTGTATTCATAAGGATTTATATTGAGGTTTTCTATTTTGTTCCATTATCTTTCTGAGCCAGTACCATATTGTTTTAATTCTTGTAATTTAGCCATGTCTTTTAAAATCAGGAAGTGTTATACCCGTACCTTATCCTTTTTTGCTAATGCTGTTTTGGATATTTATAGTCTCTTGAGATTCGATATAAATTCAGTCTTTAAAAATATTTTTTCAGCCGGGCTCTGTGGCTCAGTCTGTAATCCTGCGCCTTTGGGAGGCTGAGGTGAGTGCATTGACTGAGCCCGCGGGTTCGAGACCCTGCCTGGGCAGTGAGACCTCATCTCTACAATAAATAAAAAAATCAGCCAGGCGTGGTAGCACATGCCTGTAATTCTGGCTACTCGGAAGGCTGAGGCGGAAGGACCGCCGGAGCCCAGCAGGTCGAGGCTGCGGTGGCCGGGAGGGGCCACTGCACTCCAGTCTGGGCGACAGAGTGAGACTCCAACTCAAAAAATATATATATATATGTATATTTTCAAAGAAAAGTATCACTGAAATTTTCATAGGAATTACATTAAATTTATATATCACTGTGGGTAGAGTTCACATCTTATTTATTTATTTATTTATTTATTTATTTATTTATTTATTTATTTTGAGTGGAGTCTCACTCCTTTGCCCACACTGGAGTGCAGCAACACACTAACAGCCACCCCATCATCGACATTCTGGGCTCCAGGAATCCTTCCACCTCAGTCTTCTGAGTAGCTGGAACTACAGATGCATGCCACCACACCCGACTAGTTTTTAAATTTTACTGTAGAGACAAAGTCTCGCCAAGTTGCCTGGGCTAGTCTCGAACCTCTGGGTTCAGGCAATCCTCTTGCCTCCACTTCCCAAAGAGCTGGGATTACAGGCTTGCGCCACCACACCTGGCCCAGAGTTCACATCTTAACTATATTAATCTTCTGACTTTTTTTGAGTTGCAGTTTCACCATTTCTTCACAGACAACTCATCTCCTTTAGCCTACTGAATAGCTGGAATGACAGATGCATGCCACTCCATCAGGAAAATTTATTTATTTGTTATTTTTTGTGGATTGAGGTCTTGCTCTGTTGCCTAGGATGGTCTCAAACTTCTGGGTTCAAGTGATTCACCTAACTCAGCCTCTCAAGGTGCTGGGATTACAGACATGAGACACTACACCCTGCATAAATCTCCTGACTCTTGAACAAGAACATGAGAGTATGTTGCTTAACTTGCATTTTTTTAAAATTTCTTTGGTTTTCCTCAGCTTTGAAAGTTTATTTTCATTTCCTTATGGTCAGAAATAAATACATTGTATAATTTCAGTCATTTTCTTTTTCCTTTTTTTTTGTTTGAATCAGAGTATCACTCTGCCACTCGGTCTGAAGTACAGTGACATGTTCACGGCCACCACAGCCTCGACCTGCTGGGTTTAGGTGATCTTTTCACCTCAGTCTTCCAAATAGCTGGAACTACAGGTGTGCAACTCCATGCATAGCTAATTTTTTTTTATTGTAGATATGAGGTCTCACCATATTGCCCAGGCTGGTCTCAAACCAATGGGCTCAGCAATTCTCTTGCCTCTGCCTTCCAAAGTGCTGACATTATACCCATGAGCCACTGTCCCCAGCTAGTTTTGGTCTTCTTTGATGGGTTGAAACTTGTTTCGTGTACTCATTTGTTTTGTATCTTGGAGCATGTGCCATGTGCTGTTGAACATAGAGTGTATGCTGGTGTTGATTGTTCTATACAAGACTTTTCAGTCTAAATTGTCTCTAGTGTTGTATAGGGCCTGTGTTTCATTATTGATAGTTCATCTGGCATTTCTATTCATTATTAAAAGTGTTGTATTCAATTATTACAAAGTTACTGTGTTGCCATGTATTTTCTGCTTTATTTTGACCTCATTTGCTTCATGTATTTGGGAACCCTGATACCAGTTGCATACACATTTGTACCTGCCATTGATTCTTAATAAATTGATCATTTTTTATCATTATGTGATATCATTCTTTGCTTTATATGAGAGTATTTTGGGGGGGTTGAGTTGGAGTCTCACTCTGTCACTCAGGCTGAAGTGCAGCGGCACACTCATAGCCACAGCAGTCTTGACCTGCTGGGCACAGGCAATCCTTCTGCCCCAGCCTTTCAAGTAGTTGGAACTACAGATATGCACCACCATGCTAGGCTAATTTTTTGATATATTGTAGAGATGAGGTGTTGCCAACTTTCCTAGACTCATCTCGAACCCATGGGCTCAGGCAATCCTCTTGACTCAGTCTCTCAAAGTGCTGGGATTATATGCATGAGCCACAGGTCCTGGCCATATTTTAATTTTTGTGTCAAAGTCTCCTCCTGTCACCCAGGCTGAAGTACAGTACTATGCTCACAGCTACCGCAGACTTGGCCTGTTCAGTTCAAGCAATCTTTCCTCTTGAGCCTTCCAAGTAGCTGGAAGTAGAGCCACACACCATCATGCTCAGCTAATTTTTTTACTTATTGTAGAGACAAGATCTCTTCAATTTGTCCTGGCTGATCTTGAACCTCTGGGCTCTAGACATTCTCTCAACACCACCTCCCAAACAAGTGACAGTTTTTGACTTACATTGTGTTTTTGTTTTTCGGTTTTTTTTTTTTTTGAGTTGGAGTCTCACTCTGTCACCCAGACTGAAGTGCAGTGGCTGCTCCTGGCCACCGCAGCCTCGCCTGCTGGGCTCCGGTGATCCTCCTGCCTCAGCCTTCTGAGTAGCCGGAATTACAGGCACACGCTACCACGCCCGGCTAATTTGTTGATTTATTGTAGAGATGAGGTCTCACCAAGTTACCCAGGTGGGTCTCGAACCCACAGGCTCAGGCAGTCCACTCACCTCAGCCTCCCAAAGGCACGGGATTACAGGCTGAGCCATCGAGTAGCCAACGATGCTACTCATTAGTTCCCTAAGACTCAGTTATAACTCAAATTTTGTAACCATTGAAAAACATCTCCATTTTCCCACCTGCAGGCCCTGGTGACCACATTGTACTTTCTTCTTCTATGAGTGCAAAGTTTTTTGATTTCACAGGAATGAGATCATGCAAACGTGAAGAATGTGACATAGCCATTCACTCTCACAATGGATTTGCTGGACACATAATCATCCATACTGGAGAGAAACTCTACAAATGTGAAAAACATAGTAAGCCCTTTGCTCCCATATACTACTAGCTGGACATATGAGAATCCATACTGAGATGAAACTATATAAATGAGAGGAATGAGATATAATCCTCTAGTTCTCATTCAATATTTGGTTGACATATGAGCAACTATATTTAGGGATTTCCTATAGATGGGCAGAATGGGATAAACCTTTTCACTGTTATTCCATGTTTTCTCAGCATCAGGCAATTTATACTCTAAATTTTCAGTATCTCTAATGACTGGAAAATCATATATCTAGTTATAAACAATACAGACATAGTGAGAAATTTACAGATGTAAACAGTACCATTATCTTTACTCAAACCACATATCTTTTGAATGTACAAATGTAAAACATGTCTAAAGACATTAATCAGCCAAAACTTTATTTGACATTAGCCTGTGCATTGTAGAGAATCTACAAATTTAAAGAAAGTGAACTGGTCTTTGTTCAAAATATATGCCATTGGAGCGTATTCAGACTGAAAACTTTACAGATGCAATTTATATGGAAGCTTATTTACTGAAAGGTCAAGTTGAAATACATATCAAATATTGAGTGGCACTAGAAAATGGTTTTTTGTTTGTTTGATTTTTAGGAAAGTATAAGTATATTCTCTGTTTAATTTTGGTTTTGCATTGACAGAATATGAGGGTATTTCAAAAAGCAAACAATATTGATGTAACTCAACTCACATGATGCAATGCCTTCATTCATAGTGTTTATGTAAAGGCATGGAGTCAGTTGTTGGTATGTTAGAACTATGAAATGTCCTTGTATAGTAGGTCATCAGAACTCATCTCATGTTTTTCATGGAGGATGAAGAACACTGATATGTAATCTCCTTTAAAAGATCAAAGTGAAGAGGTTTTTTGTGGCTCACTTTAGGCATTATTGTAAGTTCAGCATGAGGTGAGTACTCAGGATAACATTTTACTTTGGAAATAAATGACAGAATCATTGAGAGTTTTAAAATCATTTGTCTTACTACTTACATGCAAATGAGAAAATTAATACATAATATATTAATTAATTATTAATATATTAATAATATAATTATTACTATTAATACTTATAAGCCATAAGTGTAATTTGATATAATATAAAGAAATATTTTCATAGACATCAGAGCAAAGATAATTGCGCCCTTAAAATGTATATAAGTTTATGTTTAGTAAATAATCAGATTCAGTTTTTAAAACAAGAAAGCTGTTTGCACATGGATCACACTATCAGAAGAACAGAAATGCTTGAATATTTGTAATCTGATTTTGCATACAGTGAAATTTGAAGGTTTATTTAGGCTATGTAAATTTGTTTTTTTAATGAACAGAATTGTTTATAAAGTATTAACACTTGTTGTCCACACCATAAATTGTTATGTTGCCATAAGTGTTAATCTATTCTATCTTACCAAGAGTGTAGGTATATGATGACCATATACTATTGGGTAACTTATGGAAGGATGTTTCTAGTGATCCTTTTTTTATAGGTCATACTTTCTTTCTTGTTTTTTTTTAATGTGTCATTTTGATTCTTGCAATAAAGATTATACAGGAGTATAATTATAAGACCTAATTTTTTGGGGGGGTTGGAGTCTCACACTGTCGCCCAGACTGGAGTGCACTGGCTGCTCCCAGACACTGCAGCCTTGACCTGCTGGGCTCTGGCGATCCTTCCACCTCAGTCTTCCGAGTAGCCAGAATCACAGGCATGTGCTACTATGCCCAGCTGATTTTTGATTTATTGAAGAGATGAGATCTCACCAAGTTGCCCAGGCAGGTTTTGAACTAGCGGGCTCAGGCAATCCACTCACCTCAGCCTCCCAATTTGCAGGATTACAGGCTGAGCCACTGAGCCCTACAAGACCTAACTTTCTGAATCCTGACTATTGTAAATACTTATATATTAGGTTGGATTTTGACTCTGATGCCCTGGCTGGAATACAGTGGAAAATCCATGGTCACTGCAGACTCAATGTGATGGTATCAGACCATCTTTCTCCTTTAGCCTTCTGAGTAGCTGGTGCCACAAATATTTGCCATCATGCCCAGGCAACTATTGAATTTATAGTTAAGACAAGGTCTCACCAAGTTGGTCAGGCTGGCCTGGAAGCCCTAGACTAAGGCTGTCTGCTGTACTTTGCCTCCCAAAGTGCTGGAATCATAGGCATGAGTCACCATGCCAAGTCTCTTGTTTCCTTTCTAGTCATCTGGCACTGTGTTGGAAGCACTTGTCCCCTCAAGTCATCTGCCTCTAACTCCTGTGGTATGGATTCTGGGCTCTGGAATATCTTCAACATTTATGTCTTGATACCCTTCCCTTTCCACTGTTTTGCCATAAATACAATGATTCTTTGTGATTTTCTTGATTCACTCTGGAGAGACCAAATGCTCATATGGAAGCATTAACATCACATGGTGTGTGAAACAGAATCTCACATCAATTGGATTAATCACCTGGCATCAGGAAGTGGTCACAAAATTATTGACGGATACACTTTGTCTCATAGCTCATTTTATGCCGTTATGAGTTAATACTGCATCTTTACATTTATTTACACATTTCCCAACTGCTGATGGTGCCATGTATACCCTGTAAGTGCATAAATTATAAGTTTACCTTTTTATGATAGATTTGTATATATTTATGACAGTAAATGTCAAAATAGACAAGAATATACTTCTATCTGATGTTCTCATGACATTTTTAAAGCATGTTTCTAAACTGTGGTTCTGTGTGTTTATTTTAAATGATCACAAATTGCCGGGCTCGGTGTCTCAGCCTGTAATCCTGTGCCTTTGGGAGGCTGAGGTGAGTGGATTGCCTGAACCTGCGGGTTCGAGACCTGCCAGGGCAGGCGAGACCTCATCTCTACAATAAATCAAAAAATTAGCCAGACATGGTAGCGCGCACCTGTATTCTGGCTACTCAGAAGGCTGAGGCGGAAGGATCGCCGGAGCCCAGCAGGTCGAGGCTGCGGTGGCGGGAGGCCCTGCACTCCAGTCTGCGACAGGTGAGACTCCAATCAAAAAAAAAATTTAATGATCACAAATTGTCAACAAAGAAATTCCAGTGTATTTGTTGAAAACCTGGACCTACAGGTCAATCCCTGTTCTTCATGGCTAACATACAGTGAGAAAAATAGATGGGAAAACAAGACAGTATAATCTTGACTAGTCCTTTTTGGAAAACAGCAGTCAACATATTTATGAATATAATAAATCAACATAAATATATGAATAAATAAAAATTAGTTGACTGATAACTACTATTGCGTGGAAATATTGAGCACAATTTATATACTCAAAGTGTCAAGTCCAAGTGGTAAAAATTATGATTACAGTTCTAAATAAATGGTGATTAATGTAAAATATAAAATATTTCCAAAACATTTCTGTAGTGGCTTGAGTAAAATATGTGAAAAAATAAAAATAAAAGGTCATATCCAAAGATTTGTTGATATATGAGTTTGTAAAATAAACAGACATAAATTCCTAAATTTGGAATTAATGTGTCAAAAATAGAAAAATAAAACATATTAAAAGCAGTATTTGTCAAACTGCATGACACCAAAAAAGAAAACACCTAAAAGCAGTGAGGGGCAAGGCATGGTGACTCAGGACTGTATTCCCAAATCTTTGTGTGGCTGAGGTGGGAGTATGTCTTTAACCCAGAGGTTTGAGAGCAGCATGGGCAACTCATATCTATAAAAAATGACAAAAAATTTGTTGGATGTGGTAGTGCATGTTGTCCCGAGGTACTCGGGTGTCTTAGGGGAAGAATTACCTGAACCCATAGGTTGAGCCATAATCATGCCACTGAACTGTAGCCTGGGTGGCAGAGAGATGCCACTCAAAAATGTGTGTTTATATAAATTCTAAATAGAAGTATATAAATGAATATAAATTAAAATTACAAAACAAAACTACACTAAAAGCACTAAGGCTATTTCCAAAACTTGTGTTTTCTTAAAAACAGTGAAACTAGTATTAACAATGCTGATATAAAGTATTATTAAAGGTAGAATCGGATATGTTTAAAGAATAAGAAAAAAAAATATTTTCCAGATAAAATACTTGAGAGGTTTGATTACCACTAGCAACTTCTAAGAAGCATACTTTAAGAAGACCAAGTCATACTTTTGCATAAAGATATAATGGAAGCAAGAGTAAGGGACATAAAGAGGGAGAATCAACTTATGGTGGACACTGAATTACAGACACCGTGTCAATGGCAACGTCAGATTTTAAGATATTTAGATACAATAAAAGTGTAGTTTCACCCATTTTATTTAAATATAACAATTCTGGGCTTCCTAAATGACAAATGGAAGAATCATCTACTTTTTAGAACATTATCCATCACTGACTTAATATGTGATTGGTCTTCATTGCATATAATATTGGCTACTCTTTTATCAGAACTCATTTGTAATTAAGGATTACTGTCATAGGACTGACTCCAAGACTGAACAGTCTAAGGGCTGGGTCATCTTGCCAACAGGGTGAGGAAGACCTGCAAGAAGCAAACACACTGGAAGATGAAATCTCTCCACATGTGTAAGCTTCATTCTCCAGTGAGAAAGAGCAAGGTCGCTACTTCTCTTCTACCACTGTGACTTTGATTGTATAGTGCATTTGAATATATGTCTTATTCTCCTTTTAAACTGTATTCCCTTGATTTCCCAATCTTTTTAAAAAGTCACTATCACACTGCTTTACTTTACTAGTCATTATGTATAATGTTATCCTATTTTTTCAGATTTTTATGGATTTCCAATTTAAATGTTTTTTTGTGCAAATAGTTTTTTTTGTCCAGAACAAAAATAGCTGGTGTCTATGTCATTATCAGGCTCACTTGATAAACTGATTAGAGGATATCAACTTAGTGATACCATTTAAACTTTCTTCCCAAAATGTATTTTTATCACTTTTTATTTCTACTGTTTTTCATGTGTTTCAGAAATATTATATACTACTTCCTTATCCATTGACTTTTAAATGTATAATTCTTTTCTAATAGTGTCACAGTATCATTTTAATCTGTTAACATGATCATATGACTTTCTCATTAATTATGTTAATGTGACTAATTGTGTTGATGGATTCCCAAATGCTGAATCTCCTATTCTTTCCTGACATAAAGCGAGATTGATCATGATGTAATGTTGCAACGTGCTGACACAATGTTTCTAATAATTTTTACATTTCTACTCAAATGTGATTTTTCTACAAAGAACGGATATGAAATACTTAGTATGGAATAGATATTGTGTGTTGACATTGTCCTCATTCTGGTAAACCAGGTTTTCTATTCTCTTCTATTTCTTTTTCTTTTCAAGATTATTTTTATTTTAAAATGTAGGGAACAATGTAGGGTACATGTAAAGTTTGGGTACCTTTGTTGATTTTTTATTTTTTTTTGAGTCGGAGTCTCACTCGGTCGCCCAGACTGGAGTGCAGTGGCTGCTCCCGGCCACCGCAGCCTCGACCTGCTGGTCTCCGGTGATCCTTCCGCCTCAGCCTTCCGAGTAGCCGGAAATACAGGCACTTACTACCACGCCTGGCTAATTTTTTGATTTATTGTAGAGATGAGGTCTTGCTTGCCCAGGCATGTCTCGAACCCACGGGCTCAGGCAATCCACTCACCTCAGCCTCCCAAAGGTGTGGGATTGCAGGCTGAGCCACCGAGCCCGGCTACCTTTGTTGATATTATGTACTCCCACTACCATGGTTGTGTCACAATACTGTCAGTCACTTTCTTATAGTATTCTGAATAATGTTCAGGTTCAACTTATGAGTACACATAGTACTCAGACGTTTGTTATGTGATACATCACTGAGAATTTATTCTTTTTATTTTGAATCCTTTTCACCCAAGTGGGAGTATAGCAGCACTCGTGGTAACCGCAGCCTCAGCCTGCTGCTCTCAGGTGGTTCTTCCACCTCAGCCTAGCAGATAGCTAGAACTACCGGTGCCTGGCACTAAGCCTGGCTAATTTTATTTTTTAATTTATTGTAGAGAGAAGTTCTTGTCAACTTGCCCGGGGTGGTTTCAACCCCTGGCCTCAGGCAGTCTTCTAATTTCCACCTGCCAAAGTGATGGTATTACAAGTGAGACTCGCCATCTCTGGCTCAATCAATTATATTATAGACTCAAAATCTATCCAAGGTCCTGTGAAGTGAATATTCTTGGTTTCTTGGTTTTCTTTTTTATTATTATTCAGAGTCTCCCTTAGTCACCCAGGCTGGGTTGCAGTGGCACTCTCGTGGTCACCACAGCCCTGACCTGCTGGTCTCAGGTGATTCTTCCACCTCAGACTTCCAAGTAGCTGGAACTACTGTCACCTGCTAGTATGCCTGGCTAATTTTGGTTTTATTATAGAGATGAGTTCTTACCAAGTTAACCAGGCTGATCTTGAATTTGTGGGCTCCCAAAGAGCTGGGATTATAGGCATGAGTCACTGTGTCCAGCTTAGTGGGCCATTTTTACCAACCCTAGTAAGTATTACTTGCTCCATAATTTTTTTTTTTTATCGGCGCATGCTCTGTATTGACTGCATTTGTAGAAAATGATGTGAGGGACTGGGCTCAGTGTCTCAGCCTGTATCCCAGCATTTTGGAAGGCCAAGGTGAGTGGATTGCCTGAGCTTGTGGGTTTGAGAACAGCCCAGGAAATTTGGCGATACCTTAAAAAATTAGCCACATGCTTTAGGGCACATTTAGTTCCAGCTACTTGGAAGACTGGGTTGGAAGGATCTCCTGAGCCCAGAAAGTCAAGGCTGTGGTGACCATGGGAGTGCCACTGTACTCCAATCTGGGTAACAGAGTGAGACTCTGACTCAAAAAAAGAAATTAAAATAGTGTCAGTACCCCACAAGAAATTGTAGAAAAAAAGAAAATGGAAGGATCTCATTTTTACTTGTCAGATAAACTGAGATAAACCCAATCTCTGTCACTTGGCAGATGTTTGACAAAATATTTCTTTGGGCTGGAAGCATTGGCATCACTGGTGAGCTTGTTAGAAGTGCAGAAAGTCAGAGCATGCATAGTTTCTCATGCTTGTCATTCCAGCTGTTTAGGAAGCTGAGGCAGAAGGAAATATGGAGCACAAGAGTTTGAAACCAGCCTAGGAAATATAGCCAGCCATCATCTCTACCCATATCAAAAAATTAGCCTGGTGTGCTTGTGCATTTGAGTACACCCAGTCACTCAGGAGGCTGAGCAGAGTGGATCTGTTCAGCCAAGGAGGTAGAGACTGTAGTAAGCTGTGATTAAGGAACTGCATGCCAGAAACGATGACAGAGACCCACACTAAAAAAAGGAAAAAAAAAAGAAAAGAAAAGTATCTCACGTTTTGCCTCAGATCTCCTGAATCAGATTTTGCTTTCTTACACTTCATTTCCATGTTGTACACTTTAAAATGTGTAGGGTTCCTTCTAACTCTTACTTTTTTAATCTGAGCAATATATACTACTTATCGTGTGTGATGGAAATACAGTCCTCCAAAATGTACATCCTGTGTTTGTGCCTAAATTTTATATTTTATCATTCAAGAAAGTATATTATCTGCACTAGCTGAGTGAATCCTATTCCATTCCATTTCCTCAGATTCAAAGAATACATTATAGAATATTTCTGTGTTAAAAATTATCCAGTATTTCCATTGTCATAAGAGTTAGAACCTTTTCACTCTCATTTCTCCTGCAGTTAACACTTCTGCCCATGGCCACTTGGTAAGTATTTCTGGTTGTTGTTTTCAGGGGATGTTGACATTCAGGGATGTGTCCATGGAATTCTCTACAGAAAAGTAAAAACGCCAGATTGTATCAGAGGAGATATTAGAAAACTATAAAAATGTGGTTTACTTGGCTGAGGAAAACCTCCACACAATATATGTTGCATGCTAACAATTTCATATATTTTTCTTGTAGAAAAATTGCATTCTAATATAAATGTAAGGATTATTAGAAACATTGTCAGCACATTAGGACATCACATTATGATCAAGTGCCCTTTGTGCCAGGAATAAAATGAGATTCCATTTTCAGGAATCCATGAATACTGTTAGTTACATTAATCGAATCAACAGGGGCTGGGCACGGTGGCTCAAGACTCTAATGCCGGCAATTTGGGAAGCCAAGATGAGAGGATTGCCTGACCTCAGGGACTGGAGACAAACCTAGGCAACTTTGTGAGACTTTCTTTATACAATAAATCAAGAAATAAACAAGGTGTGGTAACATGTGCCTGCATTTCCAGCTACTTGGAAGACTGAGGCAAAAAGATCACCTTAGCCCAATCAGATTGAGGCTGCGTTGGCTGTGAGCATACCACAGCACTCCAGCCTGGGCAACAGAGTGAGACTCCAATTCAAAACAAAAGGAATTTTAAAAGTTACATTATCATGTTGAAGTTGAAGACATATTATGGCACCTCTGAACAAAATTATATTTTACAAAATTCAACTAATAAGAAATTAGTGTAAAATATTTCCACAATATTTGCAAAATAGTACAAATACAAAATAAATACACTATATGCTTTAGCAGGAAGATTCAACAGTATCATTTAGTAAACAATCCTCTAGTCAGTTGATAAATTGAATATCACACTAATATAGACACCATCTGTTTTTGTCCTGTAGACATTTTCTTGCATGGAAGAATAATCGAAAAATCCTTTAAAATTGAAAAGAAAACAAGTGGTATCGTATATCAAAAAGACCAGGAAACTTAAACTAGTGTGATGTTTTCTTCAAACACACTGAGGTTCAGGCTCAGTGGCTCATTCTGTAATACCAGCACTTTGGGATGCTAAGGCAAGTTGATTGCCTGAGACCGTGGTTTCAAGACCAGCCCAGGCAACCTGGTGAGACCTCATTTCTACAACAAATCAAAATAAGATGAGCATGGTATCGCATGCCTATAGTTTCAGCCACTTGTAAGGTTGAGGCGGAAAGATCGCCGGAGCCCAGCAGGTTGAGGGTGCGGTGGCTGGTAGTGTGCCACTGCACCCCAGTCTGGGCAACAGAGTGAGGCTCCAACTCAAAACAAACAAAAAACACAGAAACCAAGGCAATACAAATTTAAAAGTAAAACAGACATATATGGAAAAAAAACCACTGCCGAGGAAACCAAGATGGGCCTTGTTGTGTCATTGGAGACTGAAGCTCACACATGAGTGCAGAAGAGACTTTGTCTTCCACTGTGTTGGTTCCTCAAGCCATGCAACTCACACATTTCAGGGAGAGATGACTACTCCCTTCTGCGGGTTCAGAGTCTTACAGTTAATGTCTATGGACTGAGGCCTTTAACACAAATCAACTCTGATAAAAGAGTAACCAATGAAATTAGCAACTGGAAGCCAATCACATTTTAGGAAGTTAGTGATGGATAATGTTCTAAAAACCACATTATTCTGCCATTAATAAAATAATTTCAGAGGCACCAAATTTGCTATTCATTTACACAAAATGTGTGAAATACACTTTTATTATATCTCAACATTTTAAAAACTTATGTGGTCTGGGCATGGTGGCTCAGCCTGTAATCCTAGTGCTTTGGGAGGCCGAGGTGAGTGGATTGCCTCAGCCCACGGTTTGAGACCCAACTGGGCAACTTGGTGAGACCTCATCTCTACAATAAATAATAAAAAAAAATTAGCCAGGCTGGTAGCGCGTGCCTGTAGTTCCAGCTACTTGGAAGACTGAGGCAGAAGGATCACCAGAGCCCAACAAGTTGAGGCTGCAGTGACTGGGAGAAGCCTCTGCACTCCAGTCTGGGTGACAGAGTGAGACTCCAACTCAAAAAAAAAGAAAAGAAACTGCTGATTGATAAATTCTCTCAGACGTTTTTTGTTTCCTTGGAAAGTATTTCAAATTACCTTTATTCATGAAAAATACTGAGTGATTAAAAGTAAGTGTTGTGAGATTCTGCTTACAATCCATGAGTTACTGCTGTCTGTATGAGCAGTTGGGCTCTCTTGAGCCAATCAAGGAAATCAGAGAAAGCAAGTGTGTATATGGCAAAACGGTGGAGAGAAAAGGGTCTCAAGATACAGATCTTGAAGACATTCATCAGCTAACAAGCACCACACCAGAGGAGTTAACAGCAGAGGACTTGATGGAGGGGAGTATTTCCAACAGTGTCAGGTGACTAGAAAGAGGACAGAGAAGAGGTTGAGTGTGGTGACTGATGCCTGTAATCCCAGCAATTTGGGAGGCTGAGGTGAGAGTATTGTCTGAGTCCAGGTGTTCAAGAACAACCTCTACAATAAATCAAAATATTAGTTAGGCATGGTGCCACATTCCTGTGGTTCCAGGGACTCAGGAGGCTAACGGGGAAGGACTGAGGCCGGCAGGCAAAGGCTGCAGTGGCCATGAACCTGCCACGGCACTCCAACCTGGGTGACAGCGAGACTGACAAAAAGGAAAAGACACCAAATCAGCAGTGCCAAAAAGCAATTCAGCATTACACAAGCTGGCAGAAGTGTTCTGATTACAGATTGCTTTTCAAATCTTTCATAACAGGTAACTTTGTACTATAGGGCACTAAGAGTAAAGCATATAGCAGATGTGAGCTGGGCTCAGTTACTCAGCCTGTAATCCCCCACAGCCATGACCAGCTGGGCTTGACGGTTCTTCCACCTCAGCCTTCCAAGTAGCTGGAAGTACAGGCGCACACTACCACACCCAACTAATTTTTTTATTTATTGTAGAGATGAGGTCTCACCAAGTTCCCCGGGTGGGTCTTGAGCCCATGGGTTCAGGCAATCCAGTCACCTCGGCCTCCCAAAGTGCTGGGATTACAGGCTGAGCCACCGAATCCAGCAGGAATTGTGCTTTTTATTTAGGTTTCTGATTGTTTACTTTTGGTGTATAGAAATGCAATTGTATTTTGCACATTTATTTTATACTCTGTGAATTGCCAAAGTTCTTTATCAGTGCAAGGAGGTTTTTGACAGATTCTCTTGAGTTTTCAAGGCATAGAATTATATCATCTGCAAAGAGAGATAACTTGACTTCCTCTTTTCCTTTTGGATACCCCTGATTTCCTTCTCTTTTCTGATTGCTCTAGTTAGGACTTCCAAAAGTAAGTTGAACAGGAGATGTGAGAGTGAGCATCCTTGTCTTGTTCCAGTATTTTGGGGAAATGGTTCCAATTTCTGTCTGTTTAGCAGTATGCTGGCTGTGGGTTTCTCGTAGATGGCTCTTACTATTTTGAGGTATGTTCCACCTATGCCTAGATGTTAGAGGTGTTTATCAGGAAGGGGTGCTGGATCTTATCAAAAGCTTTTTCTACATCTAATGATATAATCATGTGGTTTTTGTTTTTACATCTGTTGATGTATTTAATTACATTTATGGTCCTACAAGTGTTGAACCAGACTTGCATCCCAGGGATGAAGACTACTTGTTCATGGTGGATGATTTTTGAGGTGTGTGGTTGAATCCAGTTTGCTAGAATCTTGTTGAGAATTTTAGCATTCATCAAGAATATTGGCCTGTCGTTCTCTTTCTTTGTTGGGTCTTTACCTGGCTTGGGTATCAATGTGATGTTAGCTTCATAAAATGACTTGAGAAGAGTTCCGTCTTTCTCAATTGGCTGGAATACTTTCAATAGAATTGAAATCACTTCTTCCTTGTATGTTTTGTAGAATTCTGCTGGAAAGCCATTTGATCCAGGGTTTTATTTATTTTTTTTTTTAGGTAGTTTTCTTATGACATAGTCAATTTCCTGGATTGTTATTGGTATATTTAGGGTCTAGATTTCTTCTTCTTTCAACCTAGGGATGTTGTGTGATATCAGAAAGTCCTCTATTTCCTTTCTGTTTTCAGGTTTTTTCCATACAAGTGTACATAGTAGACGCTGATAATCTTTTCTATTTCTTCATGGTCAGATGTGACTTCAAATTTTGTGTTTCTGAATGTATTTATTTGGGCTTTTTTTCCCCCTCTTTTTCTTGGTCAGTCTAGCTATGGGACCATCAATCTTGTTTACCCTTTCAAAGAACCAGTCTTTTGTTTCACTGATTTTTTGTATTAACTTTTTGTCTTCTTTGTCACAGATTTGGGCTTTTATTTTGGTGAACTGGATTCTTTTGCTGAAGTTAGGGTTTTGGTGGTCTTATTTTTCCAGCTTCCTTAGGTGACTTGTTAGGCTGTTGACTTGTGATCTTTCCATTTTTTTTCATGTTCATTTGCAAAATATGAATCTCCTCTTACTTTTGCTTTCATGGCATCCCAGAGATTTTGTTTAGATGTTTCTTCAATTTCATTTGTTTCCAGGTGTCTTTTAATCTCTGCTTTGATTTCCACATTGACCCAGGAGTCACTTAGCATCATGCTGTTTAGTGTCCATGTCTTTGTGGGTTGGGGAAAACTTTGTTGGGGTTATTTATTTTTATTCCACTGTGGTCTGAGAAGGCAATCCTGGGGCCTCCACCTCTCAAATTGCTGGGATTACAGGATAACAGGAGTCAGCAACTGCAATTGGCTCAGTATATCTTAATATCATAACAAGTTAACTTTAATTACATAAAAACACTCTACTTCTTTACATTTCCTCTCACTTCATTAATGCCACAAAATATATATTCTATACTGTGTGTCTATTAACAAAGACGTGTTTAAATTTATGTTTTTAAAAATTCTTAGTATGTTATGAGCATTTTAGACACCATCATTGTGATAGCAGAGCATTTTCTATTTGAAAATACAGTTATCTTTAAAGAGCTTTACATTTTCTTGTGGTAATGATGCTGTTCATCATTGTTTTATTTTTCAAGAGAAAAATTCCCTTCAGCATTTCTTGTAGGGCTGTTTTAGTGGAGATAAACACCCTAAATATTGCTTATCTTGGTCTTTATTTTTCCCTTATTTTTCAACTACATTTGTTCCAGATCTGGTATCAAAGGGTCCATATCTGTAAATTCAGCCTCTCTGAATTCAACCAATGAGGGATCAAAAATATTTTGAAACAAATGGATCACTACATCCTGTCATCAGGATATTGGCTTTCTTGATACTAATCAATAATCCCCATGCTCTATATACATTTTACATTATTTGTATTCATTTTGTGTTCCTGTCTCAATATCTATGAATGATACATTTTTTAATTTTCTGATTTTTTTTTCTGCTTGATTAAGACTATTATGCCTCTCGAGTGAATTTCAAAGTGAATTTTTAGCCGGGCTCGGTGGCTTAGCCTGTAATCACAGTGCTTTGGGAGGCTGAGGTGAGTCGATTGCCTGAGCCCACAGGTTCGAGACCCACCTGGGCAACTTGTGATACCTCATCTCTACAATAAATCAAAAAATTAGCCGGGTGTGGTAGCACGCTCCTGTAGTTCCAGCTACTTGGAAGGCTGAGGCGGAAGGATCACCAGAGCCCAGCAGATCGAGGCTGCAGTGGCCAGGAGCAGCTACTGCACTCCTGTCTGAATACAGAGTAAGAGTCCAACTCAAAAAATAAATAAATAAATAAATAAAAGTGAATTTTAAAAATTATTGTATTCTCCAGCTCCTTTGTCTTATTGAATTCATTTTTATAATTTTACTCTATATTGATATTTTGATATTCTTCATATGTTATTTTTCTATTTTTTTGGTTCTATTTGTGTTCTATTTATTGATCATGTTTAAGATGATTACTTTGAATTTTGTCAAGTAATGCATACAACTTCATTTCTTTAGTGTAGATTTCTGTAAATTTATTTTGTTTCTTCAATTGGGATATTAATTTTTTTGAGTTGGAGTCTGACTCTGTCACCCAGACTGGAGTGCAGTGGCACTCCCGGCCACCGCAGGCTTGACCTGCTGGGCTCCGATGATCCTTTCGCCTCAGCCTACCAAGTAGCTGGAACTACAGGCACGCACTACCATGCCAGCTAATTTTTTGATTTATTGTAGAGATGAGGTCTCGCTAAGTTGACCAGGTGGGTCTGGAACCCATGCGGCTCAGGCAATCCACTCACCTCAGCCTCCCAAGGAGCGGATTGCAGGCTGAACCACCGAGCCCAGCTGGGATATATTTTCATATGTACTCGAAAATTTTAAGCTCAGCTGCCAATTCTATTATGTAATAGTCTAGCTTTTTACAAGGGAAAGCTTATATTGATCATTTATCAGCAGCTAGGTGCTTCTCAAATATGGTCTCACGATGTGCTCAATCAAGACTTCTATTTTTTCTGAGTTCAAGAGATTGTTCTCTGTTTCATTTTCGACACCATAGTCTTTTACTTCCTCCTTATACTGTCTGTGGTATTGTGGATTGTCTTTTTTTTTTTTTTTTTTTTTGAGTTGGAGTCTTTTGCCCAGAATGCAGGGCAGTGGTATGCTCATGGCTACTGCAGCCTTGACCTGCTGGGGCTCAGGCAATCCTTCCTCAGTCTTTCTTTCTTTCTTTTTTTTTTTTTTGAGTTGGAGTCTCACTCTGTCTCCCAGACTGGAGTGCAGTGGCCATCCCGGCCACCGCAGCCTCAACCTGCTGGGCTCCGGTGACCCTTCCACCTCAGCCTTCCGAGTAGCCAGAATTACAGGCATGCACTACAACGCCTGGCTGATTTTTTGATTTATTGTAGAGATGAGGTCTTGTTGCCCAGGCAGGTCTCGAACCCACAGGCTCAGGCAATCCACTCACCTCAGCTTCCCAAAGGCACAGGATTACAGGCTAAGCCACCGAGCCTTGCTCTCAGTCTTTCAAGTAGCTGGAACTGCAAACATCTGCCACAATACCCAGATAATTTTTTGATTTATTCTAGAGATGAGTTCTTACCAAGTTGCTGAAGTTGGTCTCAAATTTATGGGCACAGGCAATCCTCTAACCTCGGCCTCCCTAAAGTGCTAATTGCAGATATTCTGGTGCTGTCAAAAACATATTTTGCTCAATAGACACAAACCTATTATCCATAATATGCCATTATTTCCTTCCATATACCATGTCAGGGTGGCAAAATCCAGTCAAGGGATATCTCCACAAAAAGTCAAAACTTTGAAAATATGATCCTTTCTTCTAGATCTCTCCAGAAAGAGATATTGAGAGTTGGGAATTTTCTACTGAGCTCACTGTGCTGTTCTGGGAAACAGGAGATCATGTGGTAGACAATCTCCCAGCCATGTCTGATCACCTTTCTGGAGGAAAAAAAGAGTCCTGCAACATAAAAGGAGAGAAGACAATAGCCATACACTCAAGTAGATGGGAGTACAAGTGCCAATGGCACGGATGTGAGGTCAAAATATCCAAGAAGAAGCCAAGCATTAAAATGTGGATTGGGAAGCTTGACTAATTTTGAGAAGCTAGATTTCTATTGCTGACACAGAAACATCTTCTGTTTACCCTTATGATCTTCAATTCTACATCTTCTCTTTTCTCTTCAGTGCACTTCCAGTACATTCAGAGACAGAGAGCCAAAGTTCTCATGTCTTGTGAGTGTATGATCTGACTGTTCATACATTGCTTTGGGGATTTGGGAAAAATCTGGTTATATTTCTAGGGATTCCCCTTTTAAGTCATTTAAAAAGTACCATTTATGCCTCATGTCAAAAATGTATCAGGGAGGAGTGGAGTTGTTGGGTTTTTGTCCTTCCTTCCTGGAATCTCAGGATCTATCCCATCTTCAGTGGGAATTGTGGGTATCCATGTCTTTCCCTGTTCCACAACCACAAGGGAACCTTTATAATACTGAAGGATATACATTCATAGTGAGAACCGGGCATGGCAACTAAGAAAACAGACCGAAGGCTCTGGTGTGTGTGAAAGAAGTGTTTCTCAAGGCCCCTTGTTATCCCAAGAAAAACAGAAACTAATTGAAATAAACTTATAAGGTAGAACCATCACAAGTACGATAATAAAGGATTCCAAGTCCTAAAAACATGACATTCCAAGAGGAAAACTGGACAAAGTGTGAGTTTCTCCTTTCCTGCCCTCAAGTGCACACTCTTGCCACAAACACCAGTCATTTTTGCTACATCCAAGAGAGTATGACCCACTGACCTGCCTGACCAAACTAAAGCAGAGCAGGCCAGGTGGTCTCTTTTGAACTCGACTCTCTCAAGGTCTCAGGAAGCTCTTGTGCTTGACTCTACCTTAGAATTACATGGAGGCAATTAATTAACACAACACGAATGCTTCCATCCATACCAACAGACAGTGTCTGTGTGGAGGGCAAAGAAAAATGTGTTTCTTCACATTGGCCATGTGACCCTAATTAGAAGCCTGGAATGAGAACCACTTACCAAAGCATCTCATCTTTATCTTTCTTTTCATTTTCTTTTTCTTTTCTTTTTTTTTTTTTTGAGTTAGTATCTCACTGTCTCCCAGGCTAGAGTGCAGTGGCACACTCATAGCCACTGCAGCCTCAACCTGCTGGGTTCAGATGATCCTTCCACCTCAGCCTTCCAAGTAGATGGAACTACAGGATAAGCCACCTCACATCAACTAATTTTTTAATATGTTGTAGAGACAAAATCTCACCAAATTACCATGGATGTTCTGGAACTGTTGGGCTCAAGAAATAATCTCATCTTGGCCTCCCAAAGTGCTGGGATTATAGGCGTGAGCCAAGGCCTGCCACCTCTTAAACTTTAATTTGCACATAAATCATTTTGCATTGGGTCTCATTCCAAAAACACTGTGATTCTGAGCTGGACTCAGTGACTTAAGCCTGTCATCTCAGCACTTTGAGGGGTAGAGAGTATTGTCTCATCCTAGATATTTGAGACTATCCCAGCAACTTGGCAAGATGTAATCTCTAAACAATTCAAGAAATTAGCCAGGTATGGTAGTGCATGCCTGTAGTTCAACCTACTTGAAAGACTGAGGCAGAAGTATCATTTGAACCCAGCAGGTAGAGGCTATGTTGGCCACGACTGAACCACTGCACTCCAAATTGGGTGATTGAAAAAAAGGGAGCGTGATTTTCCAGGTCTTAAGGGGTCCTTGAATAGGCTTTTACAATCCCCTTTGAATTCGGATGTTGCTTCCCCTGAACCCATATTCAGCAGCACTCACCTAGAGGAAGCAGGCCCAGTACCAGGGTCCCCCACACTCAACACTCTCATCAAAACACAAATAGTTCTGATCCAAATGAAAAACACATCTGATCTCCATCCTAAAATATCACATTCTCTATGGTCCTTTAAAGTTTACAGAGGCTGGAGTGAATGAGTATGTTCATCTTGTTCCCAAGGTTGGGGACCAGTCTCACTGTGAGATGCAGCCCCGTGTGTCTCAATGATGACTGAGGAAAAAGTAAGCTAATGGAAATTTAATTCTGGAAGGTCCCACCACACGGACTA
Organism: Cephalopachus bancanus; assembly: GCA_027257055.1. Lineage (NCBI taxonomy): Eukaryota > Metazoa > Chordata > Mammalia > Primates > Tarsiidae > Cephalopachus > Cephalopachus bancanus. The sequence continues at coordinate 24,164 of JAPVLO010001278.1, read as the reverse complement.
CTGGCCCCTCCTCACAGTATGAAAATGCTTCATCCTCCAGGGTTTTGATTCTCGCCAGGACTCAAATTCTCACTTGGAGTAGTTTAAGACTCTGAACTGTGACATCTTTTTTCTGACGCCCACTGTGTGGAGTCTGCTGAACACCAACCAGTGGGTTCTCCAACAATTCAATTCTGTCACCAATAGAATAAGCAATGGCTCAACAAGTTCAGGGCTCAGTCCCACAACCCTGCTGCCACTGCGGATGTCAGGTGCAAAACCCAGGGTATTCTATACTACTGAGCAACTGCCTATAAATCAGGGGCTGCCATAAGTCCTCCTCGAGTCCAGTATTTGATGGAATTCTCACAGAACTCAAAACAACTTTTTTTAATGTTTACCAGTTTATTGAAAGAGATGTATAAGGCAAGGCACAGTGGCAGGAAAGATGGAGTGGGAGAGAATTCTGGTCAATAGCTGTGATTGAAGACATCTCATCCTTTGTTTGAGGTTTAATATTAATAATTTTAGTTTTAAAATGGTTAAAACTTCATTTTGGTATAGACTCCATTTTGTTTGCTTAAACCCCTGTGTGGCAGATGCAACATTTTTAGGGTTTTCATGTAATTAAACCCCACATCCCTGTACCCTTCCAGTGCTCTTCTTTATCTGAGTTGTACCCCTGCCTACTCTTGCCTAACCCAAAAAGAGATGCTCTATCTCTGTAATTCCTCAGTTTACCTATAAAAAAAAACCTGAAAATTTCACTCGGGGCCAAGAGATTTTGGTGGTACAAGTCCCTTCTCGATCACCAGCTTATAATGGAATCATAATTTGACATTTTGCTGTGTAGAAAATCTATTTTCTCACAACTCAGTTATAACATTTGACAGTTCTAGCAAAATTTATCCATCGCAATTCACCAAGCTTGAGAGGCAGCCTTGCTCTGGCTCTCCCTGACTTCCTGGGTAAGTTATAGGGGAGGCACCCCCTGAGATGTTCCAGGGCTCCATAATGTCTCATTAGGCTTGGAGGGGACAGGAACAATCGCTGGCTCCTCTCGCCTCAAAAAGAACCTGAGTTCATCCACATTTCCCTCGGAGGCAATAATCTTTACTCTCTATTGCTTATCTGCTAAGCACCTGATTTATACAAGGGAAACATAGCCTGATGAGACTCCCTTGGGCTTCTTCGAGACCCAAGGCATTGGTAGAAATGAACCATAACTCTGTATTCATATCCATACGTAATTTCAGAACCCTGCAACTGGGTTTCAGAGCTCTGATTCAGTATCTGATTGTTGCTAAGCTTCCTATCTTTTTTCCCTTCTTGAAGAATCTGGGAAGGGTTTAGATTGTAATTAAATGTCATTTGCCATTGAAAGTTTTGTTTCTATGCAAATTGATAACAGCTCTTTGTAATTGCTAATAGTTGTCAGTGGGGTAAGGGAAGCTTTCCTACCTGGGCTATATGGGGCCACTCTGAGAAATGCTGAAATGACCCATCAGTGATTTTGTTTGCATGTGACTTTCCCACCAACTTGCCCATTCTGGTCCTGAACCCGCCGAACCCGGCCATGTCCCCCTTTTTAAATCTGGCTGCTGGGGATTCTCCTTTTTTATTGAGTTGGTGTCTCACTTCATCATCCAGGCTGGAGTGCATTGGCACCCTCACAGCCACCCCAGCGTCGACCTGCTGGGCTCCAGCAATCCTTTCTCCTCAGCCTTCCAAGTAGCCAGAACTACAGGTGCACGCTATGAGGTCTGGTAATTTTTTATTTTTTCTTATAGAGATGAGGTCTCGACAGCTTGCCTCTGCTGATCTTGAACCCATGGGCTCTGGCAGGAGTCTCCAGTTTTTGTTGAATCTGCAGGTACTGAAAATCATTCAGTTCCTTTTTCTTACCTTATTTTGATTTTAGGTGAAAAAACAAAGAAAATCCTTCTATCAAATGAATTCTCAGCAACCCCTTCTGCAGCCTGCTCTGCAGACAAGCACAGTGCTATCTGTGTACAATAGAGAATATCCAGTTCTCTCCAAACTCCTCGAGATGAGTTCTTACAATAGTGAATATCCAGATTTCTCCTAATGGATGGAGATAATTTCTTAGATCTGGCTCAGTAATGGCATCACCCAGATCACCAACATTGTCCTATGGGTTTCTAGAGAATATGTCATTGAGAGCCTGTTTTAGACGCTTATCTGCTCCAGCGTCATTGAGTACATGAGTTTTTTTTTTTTTGTTTGTTTGTTTTGAGTTGGAGTCTCACTCTGTCACCCAGGCTGGAGTACAGTGGCACGCTCCTTTCCATTGCACCCTAGACCTCCTGGCCTCAGAGGATCCTTCTGCCTCAGCTTTCCAAGTAGCCAGAACTACAGTCGCACGCTACCACACCCAGCTAATTTTTAAAATTCATTGTAGAGATGCGGTCTCGTCAAGTTGCCCTGGCTGGTTTTGAACACCCAGCTCAGGCAATCCACTTGACTCGGTCTTCCAAAGTGCTGGGATTACAAGCTGACCCACCAAACCTGACCCAGAGTTTGGATATTCCGATATGCAAGGAGATCATCTGGATTCTTGGAGTTCTCGCATCTGTGAATTTCTCTTCTATCTTACACCTCTCTCTCTCTCTCTCTCTCTCTCTTTTTTCAAAGCAGGATTTATTGAGAGGACAGAAAACCTCCCAGAGTGGGAGAGGACCCGAAGGGTTTGCCCTTCACTCTCCTTTTATCCAGGAGCATGCAGGGGCCTTATTTCTTTTTTATTTATTTATTTTTTTTTTTTTTTTTCATTCATTCATTCTTTTTTTTTCATTCATTTTTTTGTTTTTTCTTTTACTTTTGACTCTTCTTTCAGGGTCTTGCTTTTTTGGTACTTGGGTGTGGCAATGGCCAGTTTGTCCAACATGTTACTGGTGGATGTGGATTTCCCCAGCAGGGCAAACAATGTGGACTCAACTTGAATTTACTTACAGGGTACATTGGAGTGTTTTGCCGCCTCCACAGACTGGCATGGAGTCATGCGGCCCAGCGACCAAGCCACCAGGCGTCATTTTTGTGCCCCAGTTCTCAGCATGCTTCACGTGCATGCCACATCCTGCCCCTCTCCACAACTTCCAGTCCAAGGAGGCAACTCAACCTCAAAATGCTACAAGCAAACATGTGCCTTTCTTTTTTCCTTCCTCCTGCCCCGTTGGATCGCATCTGCTGTCATTCAAGATCAGAAGGGTGGTGGCCTGTAGCCCTAACCAATCAGCGGATACTAATTCAGAAACTGCCCAATCAGAAAGGAGATCAAAATGAGGGGGTGACTTTCAGGCTCTGACCGGGCTTTTTGTTTTCTGGGCCTGTGGAAATGCTGGATCATCCTGGAGAGAGCCGCGTGTCATTGCTTCTTCCCTTTTCGCCCTGTGAGTCAGTAGGGAGGACGCTGGGACACCCAAAAACCAGGAGATGGTGAGTATGGGGGTGGGTATGAGAACGAGAGGCAGGATGGACCCGGATGACCTGACTGTGGCAGACCGGCCTCCCCCCCAGTTCTGATCCTAGGCCGATCCCTGCCAGTGGCTTGGCCTCGGTCCCCTCTGCATAGGGTGGGTCTGGTCCATTCCCCAGGGTCCTGTCCCTGTGGCGACCTCACCCCACTGTAGACCTCTCCAGGCAATCCCACGCTCCGGTTGTGTGGGACCTAGGAGTTTGGTGAGGGACCTTTGATCCTCGTGGGAAGTCCATGGGGGAAGGGGCTGTGGTCCTGGCCCTGTCCCTCCTTAGAAGGTAAATGGAGGCTCCAGCACATTGTTAAGGAGTTTCCTTGGGCCAACGGCAGATCGTGAATCCCTAAATCCCAGTCAGGGCTCATGGTCAGGGGTCTCCGAAGGGCCGGAGGTAAAGACTTAGAAAAGGGGCAGGGGAGCCGTGCTCGGTGGCTCAGCCTGTAATCCCGCGCTTTGGGAGACTGAGGTGAATGGATTGCCTGAGTCCGCGGGTTCGAGACCCGCCTGGGCAACTTGGTGAGACCTCATTTCTACAATAAATAAGGAAAATCAACCAGGCGTGGTAGCGCATGCCTGTAATTCCAACTACTCGGAAGGCTGAGGCGGAAGGATCACACAGAGTGAGACTCCAACTCCAAAAACAAAAAAAGAAAAGGGGCAGGGGAAATTTGGCCATGGGCAGGTGCTCGTGGGTGACAGCCTCGCAGTCTCCTGATCTGGAAAATCCAGGTGGAAATCTCTGGGGCAAGTCATCAGGGTCATTGTCAGTCTGTCACCAAGACCAAACCTGGTTTAGTCTGGTGGGACAGAAAAAATCAAGACAAGGAGTTGGAACAGGGGATGTGACTTTATTTAGAGGACCATTAAAACCGAGAAGATGAGGAGCCTGCGCCCTAAAGACCCCTCTTGGGTTGTGTGTGCTTTCTTTGGTTTCCATCCAGGTCAGTGGTGGGGGGAGAGAGAGGGGAGAGGGTTGTTTGAGCCCAGAAGTTTGAGGCTAACCTGGACAACATAGCACATCCATGTAGCTATTAAAGCTGAAACAATTTAGCCAAGCGTGATTGCACATGCAAGTAGTTTCAAATGCTCGGGAGCCTGAGATGGCAAAATCTGTTGAGCTCAGGAGTTCACGATTGTGATAAGCTGTATGGCGCCACTTCATGTCTGCCTGGGTTACGGAGTGAGACTCAGACTCATAAAATACATTTAGTTTTTAAAAAAATAAAGGCATATTTTCAATACGTAGATGTGACTTGTCCAGATAATCTCACCTGAAAAGAAATACTAGAGGAGGATGAGGGGAAAATGGCTGGTTCAAGGTTGTGTATACAAATAACCATTATGCAGGTATACTTGTTGATGAGGTATGCCCCCCACTCCCCTGGCAGCATTCCACTCTCAGTCTTTTTTTTTTTTTTAATTTTGTTTTAAGTTGAAGTCTCACTCTGTGACCCAGACAGAAGTACAGTGACACACTCCTGGCCACCCCAGCCTCGACCTGCTGGCTCTGGTGATCCTTCTGCCTCAGCCTTCCAAGTAGCCGGAACTGCAGGCACGTGCTGCCACACTTGGCTAATTTTTGATTTATTGTAGAGATGAGGTCTCGTCAAATTGCCTGGGTGGGTCTCGAACCCGTGGGCTCAGGCAATCCACTCGCCTCGGCCTCCCAAAGTGCTAGGATTACGGGCTCAGCCACTGAGCCTGACCCTAAGTCTATTTTTAAAGTCAGTATCACACTGTTTTACTTTTCAAGTCTTTATTGTGATTAATAACGTTTTTTAATTTTTTTTCTTTTTTTTTTTTTTTTTTTGAGTTGGAGCTCACTCTGTTTCCCCCAGAAACTGGAGTGCAGTGGCCGCTCCCGGCCACCGCAACCTCACCTCGGGGGCTCCGGCGATCCTTCCACTCAGGCTTCCAAACAGCCGGAATTACAGGTCGCTCGCTACCATGCCCGGCTAATTTTTGATTTTATTGTAGAGATGAGGTCTTGCCAAGTTGCCTAGGTGGATCCCAAACCTGAGAGCTCAGGTAATCCACTCACCTCAGCCTCCCAAATGCGCGGGATTACAGGCTGAGCCACCGAACCCAGCTTATTTTTATTTTAAAATGTAGGGTACAATTCAGGGTTAAGTCATACGTGGTCATTTTACATGTAAAGTTTGGATACTCTTATTGATATACACCCTGCTATGGCAGTTTTCCACTATTCCCAATCACTTTCTTATAGTATTCTGATAAATATTCAGGGTCCACTTATGAGTGAGTATATGTAGAACTCAGATCTTTGTTTATGTGATAAAACACTTAAGTATTCATATATATTTTTAGTCAAAATCTCACTCTGTCACATAGTGTATTAATCAAGAATTTTGTGGCCACCTCCTGCGTTATGTGAACTACAGAAATGTGCTAACACAGCTGGCAAATTTTTGATTTAATGTACAGACAAGGACTCGCCAAGTTCCCTGGGCTCATCTTGAACCCACAGGCTCAGGCAATCCTCTTGCCTTGACCTCCCCAAATGCTGGAATTACAGCTTGAGTTACTGAGTCTGGTCTTTATTTATTTTGTTTGGAGTCTCTCTCTTCCCCCTGGCTGTAGTGCAATGGCACACACATGGCCATCTCTCCCTCAACCTGCTGGTGATGCTTCTACTTCATCCTTCCAAGTAGCTGGAGCCACAGGCATGTGCCACCATGCCCAGCTAATTTTTTTACGTTTATTTTAGAGACGAGGTCTCACCAAGTTGCTGCGGATGGTTTGGAAACTGTAAGCTCAGGAAGTCCTGTCATCTCTGCCTCCCAAAGTGCTGGGATCATAGGCATGTGCCACTGCACCCAGCATGAAAGATTCTTACTGATTATTATCATGAGTTGTCCCATTCTTACATCTTACAGGGTTTTCTTTTGATTTGCCAGGTGGGAATGGCTGCCAACATGGTCTGAAGTAAAATGTAATTTTCAAATGTCTCACTGCTTCCCAAAACCAGCCTATGGGAAATTTATCTATTGATGTGTCTCTGCCTCATTTTGACATTTCACTGTGATGTTCGCTGTTGGTATAGTCTAAGTTTTGTCTTCCTTCAAGATAGTAATTTATAGAAAAACATTTAAGTTGATTAAGTGAGTGGTTTCATTGCATTTTGACACACATTGCTGGTCTTTAGGGGGAGAGGCAGAAATGATTCCTGTCCTCTGTGAAAACATAAACTGAGGCGAGGTGGACTGTTGCCATGGGAATAATGCCAGATTGCAACAAAGGGGAAAGTAGAAAGAAGTAAAGTTTATTAACCACCTATCACAGATTGGAAAGGGGGCAGACAGAGGCAAGTGAGACATGGAAAAGCAAAGAACTGGGTTTTTTTATTTTTTTATTTTTATTTATTTATTTTTTTTGAGTTGGAGTCTCACTCTGTCGCCCAGACTGGAGTTCAGTGGCCACTCCCAGCCACCGCAGCCTAAACCTGCTGGGCTCCGGCGATCCTTCGCCTCACCCTTCCAAGTAGCGGAATTACAGGCATGCCTACCACGCCCGGCTGATTTTTGATTTATTGTAGGATGAGGTCTCGCTGCCCAGGCGGGTCTCGAACCCACGGGCTCAGGCAATCCACTCACCTCAGCCTCCCAAAGGCGCGGGATTACAGTCTGAGCCACCGTACCGGCTGGAATTGGGTTTTTTAAAGACCTTTGGAGAAAGCGGGTTTAAGACACTGGACTGTCCAGGGCCATGAGTCTTTGATGTAGGTTGTAGTGTTATGACTGAGTAAACAAGAAGAAGCTACGCCAGCAGGTTGTATTTGATTAATTATGAATTTATTAAGTGCGTGGGTCAAGAGCAGACAAATGCCAGAAAACCTCTTGGCAAATTGCTGAAGTTTGTGACAAGCATTGATAGGTAAAATTTGCAGTATGGGCTACATAGCAATTTAGTGACGATAGCAACTATTAACTAACAACTTGTCAACCAAAATGGGAACTTCGATTGTTAGGGAGCTTTATTTAATTTCTTGTCCTTGGTATAGTCATTGCCCAGAAAGTCCCTGTAGTTCTGCCATTAAAATATAGTTTAAGCTGGGCTTGGTGTCTCAGCCTGTAATCCTGCGCTTTGGGAGGCTGAGGTGAGTGGATTGCCTGAGCCCGCGGGTTCGAGACCTGCCTGGGCAACTTGGTGAGACCTCATCTCTACAAAAAAATCAAAAAATCAGCCAGGCATGGTAGCACACGCCCGTAGTTCCAGGTACTTGGAAGGCTGAGGTGGAAGGATTGCCAGAGCCCAACAGGTCGAGCATGTGGTGGCTGGGAGCAGCCACTGCACTCCAGTCTGGGTGTTAGAGTGAGACTCCAACTCAAAAAAAAAAAAAAAAAAAAAACAAAAAGAACATATAGTTTAAGATAGTTACATAGAGACAGGAAGAAGAATCATTATACAATGGAGTTACCTTGGTTAGGTCATTAACAGAATATAAGAACAAACTAAAATGTCAAAGCTAACATTTTATTTCAGTTAAAAAACCTTAATGGCTTTAGTAAAGGAGTTTGTAAGGGTCAGCGGGCCGGGGCAGCAATTTCCCAAAAACAAAGCGGGGGGCGTGTGGGGAAGTTTTTAATTTCCGCTTACTTGGAAAAACAAAATAAAATTTCAAAAAATACGGGTTTTTTTAAACACTTTATTTTTTAAATAAAATTTCCAATAAAAAAAAAAAAAAGTCAAAGCAAAAAATGATTTTAGATATTAATGGAATTTTGGGGTTTGAATTTTTGGGCAACCAAAACTTTTGGGAAAAAGGGGGTTTCAATAATTTTTTTTTAAAATGAATTTTGTTCCCCCTCAGGGGAACCTGAATTTTAAAAATTGGAAAACCTGGTTTTAAATTTTTTGCTCCCCTTTGGGTTTTTTTTATGATTTTTTAGGGGAATTATTTAATTTTGGGGGTTTGGGAAAAAATTGAATCTTTTTTTTTTTTTTTTTTGGGGTTGGGGGGTTTTTCCCAACGGGGAGGGGGTTTGGCCAATCCCCTGGACCCGGGGGGTTTTTTTTTGGTTAGTAGGGATTTTGGCCCCACCGGGGCCCGGGGATTTTTTAAAATTATTGTAAATTAGTTTGGGGGGTCCGCCCCGGGGTTTTCATTTTTCCTAAGGGTTAAAGGGCGGGGGGGCCCTTGCGCAAAAAATTTAATTTTAAAAAAATTTGAACCCTCCAAAAAATGTTTTGGAAAATAAATATTTTAACTTTTGATTAAAATGTAGTTAAGGAAAAATGGTTATGCTGAGAAAAAATGTGAACTAATTTATTCTAGGTTTCTCAGTTATTTAAAAGGTTAAATTTCATTGTGAAAGGAAAAAAAATAATTATGAAATATTATGGGAGAAGGGTAAGAACCCCTGAAGATCTCAGGCACATGGGAGAGCAGGTTCAGTGTATCCTGAGAGGTTGGTCATCAGGCACTTCAGTTAGCAGGACTGTGTAATAGGACATTCCAAGTCATAGGGTGACCTGACTTGACATTTGATTTATGCTTGTCTGTGTGTCAGTGCTTCTCCTACCTGGGTTTCCCCCTTTTAAAAAATGACCCACTTATTTCAACTCCAATTTTTCACTAACTGTAAAATGTAATTTATCAATAGGTGTTGAAATTTTTTTAAAAAAATTTCAGGCAAGATATAGATAGATATCTGGAAAAAATTAAATATCCAAGGCTGGGTGCAGTGGCTCATGCTTATAATCCCAGAACTTTGAGAGGCTGAGGTGAGAGGATTGCCAGAGCCCACGTGTTTAAGACTAGCCAGGCAACTTGGTGAAACCTCATTTCTACCATAAATCAAAAAAATTAGCCAGGCATGCTATGCATGCCTGTAGTTCCAGCTACTTGAAAGGCTGAGGCAGAAGGATCACCTGAGCCCAGTAGGTTGAGGCTGCAGAGTCCATTAATGTGCAACTGTACTCCAGCCTGGGCAATGCAGTGAGACCCCACCTCAAAAAAAAGAAATAGTTAGATATTCCATGTGTTAAAAAAAATCTTATCTACCTTTTTTTTTTTACAGAATGAATGTACTAGGATTCTGAGGACTGTTCTATTTTAGTGTAATTTCAAACAGAATCCCAGGGCATTGCTTTGCAAATAATAACTCAGAATAAAAATAGTTTTTCTCTCCTTGTATTTGTGGAACATCAGTACATTTTCACAAGAAGTGTGGTAGATTGGTGAATTCTGTAGATTTATGAAAACATCAGTTCCTCTTCATTTGTAGAGTGGATAATTTGTGACAGTGGATAACTCTTTTGTATCCTGTTATCTGGATATCAGTTTATTGCTACATTTTATGAGGAAAACATGGTGGCCATAGCTCAGAGTCATATAACCAGATCAGAGCTCACCAAAGCAATGGTCCCCTTTAAAAAAACACATGGTCTGGCTAGAGCTTAACAAAAACAGTGGCAAATGGCGCTTCAGTCAACATTTTATGCTATTTTAAAGTCTTTTTCTTTGATGAGGCAGGTCAAGTGAAGTGACAGAGGCAGGTTGGGAGTGGGTTAGTGACATGACTGCTACCATGGTGATTAGAGTCTTTCAAGAAGAACAGAAAGGGCCAATTAGTTTCACTTATTATGGCTGGAGACAAATATTCAGTGTGAAACTGTAATTAATACAAAACAAGCTAGTGAGGGACTGGTTGTAAGACAGTTAGTAATAGCTATCTCTTAGCTACTGGTTCTGTCCTTGCCTAATGGTTAGAGGACTGTCAAGGTAATTTTGTGAGAAAACATGACAGAACTAGACAGTGTCAAAATGGTTGCTCTTTGACTATGTCGACTCCATCTCATGTCGTTTCAGAAAGCAGATGCATCGGCCAGAGATTCCAAGCAGTGGTCAGTCCTCATCCTGCAAAAGACCCAGGTAGTTCTTTTAGGGGAGCCTCTCCTGCAGGTGTGCCTGTCTGTTTACAGGAGTCATGGAAGGAGCCTGAGATAGTGAGAGAAGCTTGCAGAGTCATGGAAAGTTGTTGGTCTGCAGGATTTTTGACCAGGTTTGAGATAAAAATGGAGGATGTAATTTTTTTTCAGAAGGTATAATCGTTATTATTCTTGTGCTGTTTCTAGATATTGTCAAAATTAATTTGAGTTTGGGCAACAATAACGTTAAGACAATGTATTGCAATACGGTGAAAGCACCAGGTATAGGACCTGCAAGCATCTCAATGTTTAGGGAGAAATGGGCTTCCTTCCATGTGGAGAAACAAAGAAGATCACAAAGGGATTGGGAGGGGGAGAGCAGGATGGAGGGTGGCACGAGCAGATCGCACTTCCAGAATGTTTCACCCAAAGTCAATTTGTTTTAAGGAGGACCATAAAGAGAGGTGTGTGTTGGCTCAAGTGTGTGTGGGTCAGAGTTGAGGGGTCAGGAGAAAGAAAATGTTTGCTTCACAGGTGTTTTGTTATGACCACTGGAGACAAAAGTATTCATACAATTTTTTATGAGGTAGAAAATGGGAAATTCAGTGTCTGTTACTGGATTTGAGATAGGAAAATTGAGCAATGTCACCTAAGTCATAATAGGAGGGGGTTTGTTTGCAGCAAGCTGCTCTTGCAGAACACAAAGGGGTGTCTTAAATCACAGCTATTAACCCCCCACCCGCATATCTCCTGCCACTGTCCCTTGCCTTTATATCTCTTTGTCCATGCTAATTCTGAGCTTTTTCTCTTTTTTTAGGCAGGGTTTATTGAGAGGATAGAAAAGCTCCCACAGAGGCAGGGGACTCAAAGGGCTTGCCCTATATCTTTTTTAATAAACTTTTAATCATAAGGAAAATGTTTTGCTGAGTTCTGTGAGCCTTCCATTAAATAACTGGACTTGAGGATGACTTATGGAGCCGCTGATTTATACGCAGATGCTCAGAAATATAGATGTCCCTGCGTTTTGCACCTGGCATCTGCAGTGAGGACAGTGTTGTGGGACTGAGTCCTGAACTTGTTGAGCCTTTGCTAATTCTGGGTGGTGACAGAAATGAATTGTTGGAGAACCAGTTGGTGTTGGAGAACTGGTTGGTGTTCAGCAGATCCACACAGTGGTTTTCAGAAAAAAAAGACATCACAGATCAGAATCTTAAACTACTCCCAGTGAGCACTTGATCGCTGGTAAGAATTGAACCCCTGGAGGATGAAGCAGTTCCATGCTGTGAGGAGGGAACTGTAGAGTGTGTGGAGGGAGCATTCAGAATAAAGTTCCCATCAGCTCGGGTTTCCCTCTGTCACTACCTAGAATTGAGCCACACTGGGCTGCATCTCACCGTGAGAGTGGTCCCCAAACTTGGAGACTTGATTAAGCCACTGAGTCTCTTCAGCCTCTGTAAATTGAAGGGGCCAACAGGGAATATGATCTTTTAGGGTGGAGATCCAGTGTGTTCTTCATTTGGATCAGAACTATTTGTGTTTTGATGAGTGTTTGGGGTGTGGGGGAACCTGTGTCCTGGGCCTGCTTTCTCTAGCTGAGTGCTGCTGACTGTGGGTCCAGGTGCAGCAACATCACCATTCAGAGTGAAGTTATTTTAAAAGCCTATTCAGGGACCCCATAAACCTGGAAAATCACACTCTCTTTTTTTGAGTCACCAAAGTCGGGGTGCAATGTCTCACTTGTGGCCACCACAGCCTCTATCTGCTGGGCTCAAGTGATCCTTCTGTCTCAGCCTTCCAAGTAGTTTGAACTACAGACATGTTCTACAATCCCTGGCTAATTTCTTGAATTCTTTAAAATTAAGTCTTGCCAAGTTGCCCAGGTTGATCCCAAAGCTCTAGGAAAGGCAACTTCTTGGCCCCCCAAAGTGCTGGATGATAGGCTTAAGACTCTGGGTCCCACTTGGGGTCACAGTTTTTTTTTTTTTTTTTTTTAGAATGAAACCCCAAATGCAAAACAATTCATGTACAAAAAAGCTTAAGAGGTGGCAGGGTGAGGTGGCTCATGTCTATAATCACAGCACTTTGGGAGGCCAAGGTGAGAGGATTTTCTGAGCCCACAGGTTCCATGCCATCCTTGGCAACTTAGTGAAACATCATCTCTATATAAATAAAAAATTTTTTGGGCTTGGTGGTTTTATCTGTACTTTCTTCTACTTGGAAGACTAAGCTGGAAGGTTCATCTGAAGCCAGCAGGTCGAGGCTGCAGTGGGCATAAGCGTGTCAGTGCTCTCCAGCCTGGAAGACAAGTGTGAGGCACCATCTCAAAAACAAACAAACAAACAAACAAGAAAACTGCTTAAGACATGATACTTTGCTAAGTGGTTCCCACTCCAGGCTTCCAATTAGGGTCACATGGCCAGTTTGAAGACATACATTTTTCTTTGCCCTTTACACAGACTCCACTGTTCTGAAGAGAAGCATCCATGTTTTGTTAATTAATTGCCTCCTTGTGATTCTAAGGATGAGTGAGAGTCTAGCACAAGGACCCTCTGATACCTTAGGGGAGTTGAGGTCAAAAGAGACCAACTGGCCTGCTCTGTTTCAGTTTTGTCAGGGAGATGAATGGGGCCATATTCTCTAGATGTAGCAAAAACTGCTGGTGTTTGTGGCATGGGCGTGCAATTGAGGACAAGAAAGGAGAAACTTATGCTTTGGTTTCCATGTGGGAACTCATTGCTTCAGAATCTGTCTCCTGTGACAAAAACCAAAGAGTGGACTCTATTTGCACTTCTCTCTGGGTCCTTCTGTCTGTGGGTGTGGTGGTAGCAGGTGAAGGATTGTACTTAGGTCTTTAAAGGCATATTCTGGGTACATGTGGTGGCTCACACCAGAAATCACAGCCCTTAGGGAGGTGGAGACAAGATGATTGACTGAGCCCAGAAGTTTGAGGGCAACTTGGACAACATAGCAAGATCTTGTCACTATGAAAAATCAAAACATTAGTAGAGAATAAAAGTGCATGGCTGTCATTCCAGCTACTTGGGAGGCTGAGATGGAAAGTTTGCTTGAGCCCAGGAGGTCAAGACTCTGATGAGCCATGATGGTGCCACTGTACTCCTGCCTGGCTGACAGAGTGAAACTCTTGCCCCCAAAACAACTTACTTATATTTAATTAAAAATAAAGGCAAACTTTCTATATGTAGATGTGACTTGTCTGGATAATCTCATCTCAGAAGAAATCACAGAGAAGGAGGCAAAACAAAGAAATGACTGGTTCTCAGGTAAATGTGTCCCAGGTCAGGCGCTATGTCCAATTTTCCTACTGGAATGTCATGTTTTTAGAACTTTTCCTACACACCGAGCCTTCTCTCAGTTTTGTTAGCAGGAACTACAGATGCACACCACCATTTAAAAAATTTAAAAATTTTTTATTAATTGTAGAGATTATTTCTGGCCAAGTTGATTAGGGTGGCCTCAAATCCTTGGTCTAAGGCAATATTCTTTTCTTGGCCTCCCAGTGCTTGAGCACATGCTTGGCAGGTTTTACATGAATTATGTAATCAGATACTTTTTGTATATGTTGTGAATCCTTTATCTGCATAGTAGGTACCAAGTTTTCCACCATCATTTGTCGAAGCAGCTGTTTTTATTCCCCATTTTATGGTCATAGCAACCTTCTCTTAGATTACTTAATTATGTCTATTAGGGTTCATTAATGATACTTATTAGGGTTCATTTTGGAGTTTTCTATTTGATTCCATGATCTGTTTGTTTTTCTGTACATCAGTACCACAGTTTTTTTTATTTCCCTAAGTTTGTGATAAAATAAGGAAGGGTGATACTTCTAATTTCCTTTTCTTTATTTTTTTTTTTTTTGAGTTGGAGTCTCACTCCTTTGCCCAGGCTGGAGTGCAGTGGTATGCACACTAATGGCCACCCCAGCATCGACCGGCTGGGCTCCGGTGATCCTTCCGCCTCAGACTTCTGAGTAGCTGGAACTACAGGCATGTGCTACCATGTGCAACTATTTTTTTTTTAATTTACTATAGAGACAAGATTCTGCCAAGTTGTCCGGGTTGGTCTGAAACCCCGTGTTCTCAAGCAATCCACTTGTCTTGGCCTCCCAACCTGCTGGGTTTACTACTGAGCCACCTAGCCTGGCCCCTTTTTATTATTATAGGAATATTTATTGTTTCTTCTGAGTTTTTTACTTACTGTATGTTTTGTATAAGATAATGTTGCAATCCTATCTCCTTTTGTACTATTTGCATAGAATACGGAAATCGTCTACATATAAACGGTAAGTTGCAAGCTTTCAAAGATACATATTTTTGCATGTTCAATTGTGTGTTTTAAAATTTTTTTGTTTTATTTTTGGTTTATTTTTCATTTGTTTATTTTATGCATTATTTGCATGAAAACTATTATAAATCAATGATCATACAGTACTATATTGTCTACTGTGATAGCTGGGTGCCTAGGTTACGTTAGTTGGATGCGCCCTCAAAACAAAGCTCATTTGTATATAGGGGACAAGCTGTATTTTTTTCCATCCTCTCTCAGCCTATTTGACTCCTTAAAAGTAAATCTCTGAAAGAGTGCATGTTAGTTCTTTGTTTTGTTAACTCATCATCCGTTGTAAGTGATCAGGTTATTGAATGAATTTATATTTAAAGTCACTACTAAAAGCAAAGGCTTACTACTGCCTTTTTTTTTTTTTTTGGGTTTGGAGTCATACTCTGTCATTCAGACTGGAGTGCAGTGGCAAGCTGTTGGTCACTGTGACCTCAACCTGCTGGTCTCAGATGATTGTTCCACCTCACCCTTCAAATTAACTGGAACTACAGGCACAGCCAAACCGATTAATTTTTTTTTTTTGTCTTCCAAATTGCCCGGGCTGGACTCGAATCTGTGGGCTCAGGCAATCCTCTCACCTCAGCCTCACAAAGTGCTGGGATTATAGTCATGAGCTACTGCACCTGGCCTACTATTGACATTTTAAAATTGTTGTCTGTTTTCCTGTAGCAATGTTTCTCATATTTTTCTCTCTTACTGACTTCCTTTTAATGAGTGTGTGCTTTCATTAGTGGTCATTTGCCTTGATTACTTTTTTACTTCCTTTTTTGTTTTTTCTATGGGTGTTTTCTTTGTAATTTCTGTGACAAATGGAGAGTATATAAAATATCTTAAAGTTTTGCTAATGCATCTTAAAGTCATAAGAAGTTAACTTGGATTGCATAGAAGCACTCTACTTTTTACATCTCCCTTCACTTCCCTTTCCTTCCTACACTTCCCTTCACCTTCACTACAGTCTCTACCTGTAATCCCTGCTCTTTCGGAGAACAAGGTGAGAGGATACCCTGAGACTAGGGGACCAAGACCAGTCTGGACAACTTGGTGAGATCTCATCTCTACAATAAATAAAATCAAAAGTATAGCATTTTGCTATGGTACACAAGGTTAAAAACACCCTGGAATTATCTTTTTTGGTGATAGGCCCCTTATAGTACAGGCTCTCATGGCTAAGTAAGTGTTCTATGAATTTATCAGCATCAAATACTATGTTGTTGTGAGAGGCAGTGGATGGAAGAAAAGTCTTTTGGCAAACGGTGACTGTTCTTCCACCCTGGCAATGTACCTGCCCAACCCATGCTGAGTATTCAGTAGTTTCTGTCCTAAACCATCATGATTTCCCGTGCCTCACTCCTCTTTCACCCAATCTCACCCCCAAATGACATTTTTATTGTTTCACTGCTTAGAAAAGTCCTCAAAAAGAAACACTTTTCCAATTTGGAAGAAATAAAACAACACAGTGGAGGCCCTGAAAGGCATGAAAACTGTCAAGCTCTAAATTGTTCACAGCAGAGAAGGTAGGATCTTGAAAGGAGTATCATATCAAAAACAGAGTACTTGAAGGTGACTGACACGAATAAGTACACAATTTCTTTTTTGGGGGTGTTGGAGTCTCACCCTAACCCAGGCTGGAGTGTATGGTATGCTCACGGCCCCCCTTAGCATTGAACTGCTGGGCTCAAGTGATCCTTCCACCTCAGCTTCCAAGCAGCCAGAACTGCAAGTGTGCGATACCATGCTGGGCTAATTTTTTGTGATTTATTGCAGACATGAGGGGATGTCGCCAATTATCCAGGGTTGGTCTTGAACCCGTGGGCTCAGGCAATCTACTTGTCTTGGCCTCCAAAAATGCTGAAATTACAGGCTGAGCCACCAAGCCTGGCCCACAATTTTTTTAAATAAATGTTTTTATTTAACAAAACAGTAAAATTGAAGAGATTAAAAAAAATTATGTTTGTCTAAAAGAAATGTCAAAAAGCAAATGTATCTGGATGAAATCTACATATATATTTTTATATTCATTATAAAATATCTATACATAACCATATATATGCATAATATATATCCCACAATTTTTTAATGAATAAATTTGAGATTTTTTTTTTTTCGCTTTCCTTTATTTACATAAACAAACACAGAATACTGTAGTATCAGGGTGATGGTGCATGTAATGTTTAATTCTGCTACCTAATTTAAAGACAAAGGGGAAAAACTCATAAACATGTCAAGAAATATAGAATGGAAAAATATATAGTCAGTGACAGCAATATCAGTGAGGGAGTGATGCAAAGAGAAATCACTTTTGCATTAACTGACTTTATATGGCTACCCGTTTAATATATATTGTTGTCAACTTAAGATGCTTCATGTGTTTTCATGGTAACCACTTAGAAAATAGCTATACAGGATAGGAGCAGTGGCTCATGCCTATAATCCCAGCATTTTGGGAGGCCAATGTGAGGGGATTGCCTGAGCCCGCAGGTTCAAGATCAAACTGGGCAGCTAGGCGAGACCTCATTTCTACAGTAAATGAACAAAGGAACCAGAAGGGGTGACATGTTCCTGTATTTCCAGCTGCTTGGAAGGTGGAGGTGGAAAGACCACTTGAGCCTAGCAAGTCAAGGCTGCAGTGGAAAAAAAGTATCACTATGGATATCATTCCATACTTTAGTCAATAGAATATGGTCCTCATTTACGTATACTTTTGAGTAAGGTGGAATAGATTAACACTACTGAGAGCAAAACAATTTATTGTGTGGCCAGTCATTAATACTTTATATGCAATTCTGTTTATTACAACATATTAAGTTCACATAGCCTAAGTAAACATTCCAAAGTTTACTGTATGCTCATGACCAAAAAGAGATTACATTCAAGAACAATTTGTTCTTCTAATAGACTGATATGGATAAGAACAGCTTTCTTCAGTTTTCAAAACTTAATCTAAGTATTCATTAAATAAAAACATACAATGGGTAGGGTTCGTGGCTCAGCCTGTAATCTCAGAACTTTTGAAGGCCGAGGTGAGTGGATTGCCTGAGCCCAAGGTTTGAGACCTCCTGGGCAACTTGGTGAGACCTCATCTCTACAATAAATCCAAATTAGGCCCCCGGGCCAAAAAGGGGGGAAGGTTTCATGCCCTTTTTTAAGGGTTCCCAAAAAAACCCTAATTTGGAAGGGGGGGCCTGAGGGGGAATTTGGGTCCGGGCCTTGGGAGAACCCAGCCAAAAAAAGGTTGAAGGGGCCCTTTTGGGGGGGGAAAAATGGGGGGGGGGGAGGGGGGGGGTTTCCACTGACTCCAGTCTGTGTGACAGAGTGAGACTCCAACTAAAAAAAAAAAAAAAAAATACAATGTATGCCTTCAGAGACCAAATATCTTTTGTCTGATGCCTAGGAAAATACCTTTATACTATATCAACTTACACTTAGGCCTTTAAGTATTGATATTAAAAGATGCATCAAGATATTAATGGTCTGGCCTCATTTTTTCCTTAATATGTAAATGGTATGACAACTGGTTTCTAATACTGTAAAGTTTTTTTGTCATTCATTCCAGTGGATAAAAAGTTTTCTTGAGTGCCCGCTCAGTGGGACTTACAAAATTTTCACTGTGAGCCACAAGAAACCTCTCCAATTAGACCTTTCAATGCATATTACATATGAGTGTTCCTCAGCATCTATGGAAAACTGGAGTTGACTGCTGCTCACCTAGTATAAAAGGGTCTATCATAGCTATAATGTAGCAAAAGCTGGCCATAAACCCTTTTACATAAACCCTGGGAATGAAGGCATAGCATCATGTGAGATGAGTCACATCAATACTTTTTGCTTTTTAAAATATTCTCAAATTCTGTCAAAGTGAAAACAAAAGTTTGCATGGAATATCTTTTTGTTTCCTTTTTAAAAAACACCCATTTATAATGCTATTCTATATCTGATGTTTATTTCAACTTGACTTTTGATTAGATAAGTTTCAACATATTTTTGAGGTTGCCACATTGTCTCTGTCCCCTTTATTCTTTTAAAAGGGCCCTTTGGTTGCTTCCACATTTTTACTTTTGTAATAATGCTGCCATACACATGGATGTACACATATCTTTTTCAGGTTCTACATTCCATCTTTGGATAGACACCCAGAGAATTACACATGGATTATTCTTTTTCTTTTTCTTTTTTTTTTTTTGAGTTGGAATCTCACTCTGTCACCCAGGATGGAGTGCATTGGCACATTGTTCATGGCCACTGCAGACTTGACCTGCTGGTCTCAGGTGATCCTTTTGCCTTAGCCTTTAAAGAAGCTGGAACTGCAGGTACACACCACACACACAGCAAATATTTTGATTTATTGTAGAGATGAGGTCTTGCTAAGTTACCCAGGCTGGTCTCAAATATGCATCTTCTAATGTTGGTCTCCCAAAGTGCTGGGATTAAAGACTGAGCCAGCCAGGCTCAGTGGCTCAGCCTGTAATCCCGCACCTTTTGGGAGGCTGAGGTGAGTGGATTGCCTGAACCCTCAGGTTAGAGACTGCCTGGGCAACTTGGCGAGAAATCATCTCTACAATAAATCAAAAATTAGCGGCATGGTAGGGGTGCCTTAGTTCCAGCTACTTGGAAGGCTGAGGCGGAAGGATCACCAGAGCCCAGCAGGTCGAGGCTGCGGTGGCCAGGAGCGCCACTGCACTGCAGTCTGGGTGACAGAGTGAGACCCCAACTCAAAAAATAAAATAAATAAATTAAATAAATAAATAAAGACTGAGCCACCAAGCCTGGCTAATTTTTTTAATCTTTAAAAATCTTTTTTTTTTTTTAGTTGGAATCTCTCCTCTCACTCAGGCAGGAGAACAGTGGCAGATTCACAGCCACTGTAGCCTCTGCCTTCTTGGCTCAGGTGACACTTCTGCTTCAGTATTCTAAGTAGCTGGAACTACAGGTGCACAGGACCAACCCAGGTTACTTTTTGATATATTGTAGGACAATGTCTCATCAAGTTGCCCAGTCTGGTCTTGAACCCCTGAAGTCAGGCAATTCTGTTGCCTTAGCCTCTCCAAGTGCTGGGATTACATCTCAGTATTCTGGCAGTAAAGCGTGCAATTTATTATATGATTTACTCCATTTTTTTTTTTTTTTTTTGCGAGAACATGCACTTTATTGACTGCCATAGTAGAAAATTATATTAGTACAAGCTGCTGTACAATGTGGTACAGGAAGTGGGCAGGAAACGGAATGTAAAGTATGAGGGGCCCCACCATGGGCAGATCATATTGCCTCAGTCTATTGTAACTAAGAAGATTTGCATGATGCCTCAAGCATGTAATCCCAGCATCTTGAGAGGCCAAGACAAGAGAATTGTCTGAGCTCAGGAGTTTGAGACCAACCTGGGCAACTTGGTGAGGCCTCACCGCTACAATAAATAAATAAATAGCCTGGCATGGTAGCCACTGCACTCTAGTCTGGGCAACACTGTAAGACACCAACTCAAAATAAAAAAATAAACACTAAGATGACCAACCTGGAACAATGATGATGCCAATGGTCACAAGGATTCTGAGGATCATGACCCAGATGTTTAGGCACTTGGTAGTGGAGATATAGGCCTTGACCTCATTCACAATCCCATGATCTTCTTGTCCCTAGGCTTCAAAAAATAATTTTAAACTTTCTAGAAGGACATGGTATGCATGACTTCTTTAGATAACTTCACCTGAGAAAATAATCCCAGAGAAAATGGAAGAAGTGGAAGAAATGGCTGGTTCTCAGGTAAACGTATCCCAGGGCATGGGCTTAGCAGTTTCCCTACTGGACTGTCCATGTTTTTAGTACTGCAAACCTTTACTTCTTTACTTGTGATGGGCCCCCTAATAAGTCTCTTTTAATAAGTTTTTTTATCTTGTGAAGTCAAAGGCTACAACAAACACTTCTCCCAACACAGCAAAGTTTACTCTTGGTTGTTTATCCATGCTGCTTGCTGCCTTGAAAGTTCTTGCCATGAATTTATGATCTACGTATTTAAAAAAGTTCCCTTGTGGAACAGGGGAAAACAAGGTCCCCAGATTACTCTTTGAGATGGCAAAACCTCAGATACTAGTGAAGGATGGAAACATGTACTATTTTGGGGTTTTTTTTTTTTTTTTAGTTGGATCTTACTCTGTCACCCAGACTGGAAGGGGTTGGGCCCCCCCCCCGGGGGGGACCCCAAAATCCAGGGGCCACCCCCGGGGGGGAAAAACCCCTTCCCCAAAACCTGGCCCCCCCCGGGGGCCCCAACCCAGTGGGGTCCTTCCCCTCAGCCCTTTCCCAAAAGCTGGAACTACAGGCATGCGATCCACCCGCAAATTTTTGATTTATTGTAGAGATGAGGTCTCATCAAGTTGTCCAGGGGGTCTGATCCCACAGGCTCAGTCAATCCACCACTTCGGCCTCCCAAAGTGCTGGAATTATGGAGTGAGCCACCAAGCCCAGCCGAAACCTGTACTATTAAGGTTCTTTCTGGATGCTTCATCAGCTGCATCCAGAACATGGTTACTAAAATGCACACCTAAACAGGATGGCATGTACTGCCCAGAATAAGTCTGGAAGGTCTGACTAAACAATAATTAGCCTGGGCTCAGGAGCTCAGCCTGTCATTCCAGCACTTTGGGAGGCTGACGTGAGTGGATTACCTGCAGTCACGGGTTTAAGACCAGCCCAGACAAGCTGGCGAGTCCTCATCTCTACAATAATTCAAAATCAGCAGGGGTGGTAGCACGTGCCTGTACTTCTGCTACTGGGGAATCTGAGGTGAATGAATCACCAGAGGGCCCGCAGATCGACACTGGGTTGCCATGAGTGTATTCCTGCACCCCCACCTGGGTGACAGAGTGAGATTTCCCCCTCGGAAGAAAAAGAATAATTAGAAGAGACTTCTTTTAGGATGCTAAAAAAAGGAAATACACATTTGAAGATTACAGAATTTGAGCGATACCTGAAGCTGGAATTCAGCATAAAATATATTTTGTTAACTATTAAATGTAGGTAACATTTGACTATTTTTTTTGGCCTATCGGTACTCCTGTGGTGTCATCTGGGTGCATTGTCACCTGATACTGATATGTTCTATTAGAGTTGATATTATTTTATTCATTGATTAAGGTGACTCTGACATCATTTTTTGTGTAATGCAATTTTTTTTTTTTTGAAATCTCACTTTCTGCCTAGGTTGAAATGCAGTGACTACCTGCATGGCTAATTTTTAAAAAATTTTTTGTAGAGAGGGTCTCACCAAGTCCAGGTTGTTTTCAAACCTTTGGACTCAGACAATCCCCTCACCTTGGCCTCCAAAAGTGCTGGGATTACAGGCTTGAGCCACATGCCTGGTCTAATTTTTTGATTATTAATACCTTGGTGAAGTATTCCAAGCATTATCATATTTAATCTGGAAGGTCTCCATTCTTAGATTCTTTTATAATATAGCTTGCTTTGAAAAATGAGGGCTCTTTTCTTGGAGGTTGATAAGGTACGATGGTGTTTTTGCAGCCTTCAGTCATGCCGGCAGAGTGGTGGCAGAGCCTGCCGGACCATCACTAATTTCCTCAAGGTGTAAAAAGTGTATGTGTTTTGAAGCTGTATGAAGATGAAAAATGTTTTCCTAAGACTTGTGGAAAGATAGCTGTGAAGAAACTATGAGGAACACCACTGAAGCACATAGGTGGCTACAGATGAATGACCTTTGAGCTGTTGTTTTTAAATGGACACGTTGCCCCAAGTGTGGAATGCAACAATTTGGAATGAAAAGTGGACTTGTTCAAGAAAAATATATGGACAGAATCAAATAATGAAAGTGAGTGCTCGTTTTAATGTTGTTAGCTCCATAATAAATTACACATAAATTAATTAATGTGGTCCCCACTTACGCAGAAGGCTTAGGCAAAGGATTTCTTGAGTCCATAGGTTGAGACTACAGTGAGCCATAATCAAGCCAATACATTCCAGCCTGGGTGACAGTGAGACCTACTTTAAAAATAAATATACATGTGATAGGAATTATCTTAAATACTTTAACACAATATCTTTTTTTTTTTTTAGTTGGAGCCTCACTCTGTCGCCCAGACTGGAGTGCAGTGGCTGCTCCCGGCCACCGCAGCCTCGACCTGCTGAGCTCCAGCGATCCTTCTGCCTCAGCCTTCCGAGTAGCCGGAATTACAGGCATGCGCTACCATGCCCGGCTGACTTTTTGATTTATTGTAGAGATGAGGTCTCGCTGCCCAGGCAGGTCTCGAACCCCCGGGCTCAGGCAATCCACTCACCTCAGCCTCCCAAAGGTGCGGGATTACAGGCTGAGCCACCGAGCCCGGCTTCACAATATCTTTTAAAGACTATGGATAAATTGAAATATTTTCAACCAGAATCAAATCTAAAAGATTTGATTACCAATAACAGCTTCTCTGGAGCACACTTTAAGAAGAAAACGTCATTCCTTTTTTGATGATAAAATGAAAGTGAAGAGTAAGAGAATTTATGAGGGATTATCAACTTATGATGGACATTGGACTACAGAAGCCATATCCTTGACAGTATCAACTTTTTAAATGTTTACATATAATGAAAGTAATTGCACACATTTTATTAAAAAATAACAATCTGTGTTTCCTAAATCATTTAAGTAGTGGCAGAATAACCTCGTTTTAAGGACATTATCCATCACTAACTTAAAATGTGGCTGGGCTCGGGGGCTCAGCCTGTAATCCTGTGCTTTGAGAGGGTGAGGTGAGGGAATTGCCTGAGCCCGCGGGTTCGAGACCCATCCGGGCAACTTGGCAGGACCTCATCTCCACAATAAATCAAAAATTAGTCGGGCGTGGTTGCACACGCCTATAGTTCCATCTACTTGGAAGGCTGAGGTGGAAGGATCGTCGGAGCCCTGCAGGTCGAGGCTATGGTGGCCGGGAGCATGCCACTGCACTTCAGTCTGGGTGATAGAGTGAGAGTCCAACTCGAAAAATAAAATAAAATAAATAAATAAAATGTGATGAACTGTCTCTTGCGTATTATAGCTATACTTTTATCAAAACTGACTCACATTGCACAGACATTGACCCCAATATTCTGATCACTTAGAAGGACTCAGTCACCTCTCTGGGTGAGAAGAAAGACCTGCAGGAGGCAAACACACTGGAAGACAAAGTTTCTGCACATGTGTGAGCATCAGTCTCCAGGGGGACACAGCAAGGCCGCATTCGTTCTTCCACTCCTGTCACTTTCATCGTGTAATGCATTTCTATATCTGTGTCTACTTTTAAACTTTATATTCCATTGGTTTCTTCGTGTATTTTCTTTTCTTTCTTTCTTTTTTTTTTTTTGAGTTGGCGTCTCACTCTTGTCTCCCAGGTTGGAGTGCTGAAGGGGTCCATCCCCTTGCCAGGGTCGTGAGATTTCCTGAAGGAGAGACAGATAGGCGAAAGATGAAAATTT